>APFE030190038.1:61373-74778 GCA_000404065.3 Pinus taeda
GGAAAACCCTTCACATTCCAAAACCTACCCCTAGAAGATGAAACGCCAAATTGTGGGCCCCGTTTTGGGTAAATTGGTACATCAATTTCCCGGGGTCGTAACTTTAGCATATGATCTCTGTTTGACGCGTACAATAGTTCATTAGAAAGATCTATTCGAGCACTATCATTGTTGGAAGGGGCAACATCGGTCCATTCTATGGACCCATGTTGCCCCCGAATTCCCCAAAAAACGTCATTTAGGGCCTCAAAACGGCTCCGGAAGTTCAGGACTCGAAAAAACTACTAAAAATAGTAAATTGTGCTACAATTACAGAAATTGAAAAGACTGAAAGAGACAGTTGTGGGGGTCCAAATGGGTTAGGTGGGTGGCCACCAACATCCACTTGGATCATTAAGATGGATCTATATTGGTTTATTTACACCCCAAAATTCACGTGGAGTTGTCTCTATGAGTAGCATATTGTAATCAACTAAAATGGTATTCCTTGATATTAAAATGGAAAGAAAAATTTACAATTGGTCATTACCCTTTACCAATACATAGTTTATCATTAAATATGAGTGATCTCCCAAAAATTTTACAATTTTTCTTATGATTGAGCACATCTTTATTGGTCTATTTTATGCATAGCATCTAGCTTAATTTGATGAATAGTTAAAACAACAACTCCTTTTTGATGATTTTCCTGCTCACAATATTCAACTACAAGCTTTCCTTTAACCTTTGTAATATCCTCATGTATTGTTAGGATATGAGTAAATCAAGAAGAGAGAGAGAGAGAGAGAGAGAGAGAGAGAGAGAGAGAGAGAGAAAGAGAGAGAGCGAGAGAGCGAGAGAGAGAGCGAGAGCGCACACGCGCGCGTGCGAGAGAGAGAGAGAGAGAGAGAAAATGATACACAACATAATAATTCCATAGTATCAATGATACACAACATAGAGTATTCTAATTATTATAAATTAATTATATGCATAACTTATATGAAATTGTGTTGAATGTAAGCAATGAAGTACACCAAATACGATGGTTGTTCCTTTCAAATATGCATATATCCACCCTTGCCCCTTTGTTTTGTAAATAAAATATGGATTTTTTCTATCCCTAAAACGAGTCTAAGCTTGATAGATTAAGTGTTTAAGGTTTGGTAGTATGGACAAGTTTTGATAACAACAAGAAGTTAGTATTTTACAAATAAATAAAAAAATCATATGACGCTTTTAGTACCAAGTGAAATTTTTAACATATATGACGTATAATGCAAAGGGGATTCATGATAGTTAGAAAAGGCAATTATGAAATCAAGGAAAATTAGGACAATAAGCAATACTCCTCCCTCCGTGAATCCTGTGTAGTATTTTAACTTAATTTAACTGAAGAAATCATTTACACTAGTAATATGGAGGTGATATTATGACAACCCCATCCCAGGTTTCCATCATGAAAGGAAAAGTAAATACCTTTGAAAAATATATTAAAATGGGCTAAGTCAAAGGGACACAAATTCTAGACCGAAGGGGTTGCTTGCTTGGAATGTATGTGGTTTCCCTGTTGCAGGAAATCTGAAAAATGTTTAGCAGTCATTAAAGAATTATTGTTGTGTGTGTGTTTAATGAATTGGTTTTATGAAATTAATAGGATTGAAAGAGAAGGAAAAGGACCATGCTTCCTTGCAAAACAATTTCGAGGAAAGAAGGACAAGAGATTTATGATGATGGACTATGTTGGCAGCAAGGTCAAGGAAAATCAATCCCTACATAAGAAATAAAATACAGGGAAGAGGAAAAGAGAGGGTTTGACCACATTCAATAGGAGATATTCATTCAGACACAAAACAATGAAGAAGAGGAGGAACAACAAGGAGCTTTTCATAAGAGAAGAGAAGACAGTGATATCAGTTCAGTTAGAAATATTAGCAAGAAGAAAGTCTCTCCTTGGTGAGGAATAATCGCCTCTCAAATCCATGTATAACCAAAGGGTGGAGATTGGTTTTCTCTGGATTATATTGATGGCTGGGGTGGACGTTTTTTCCTTTGATTCCTAGAGGGTGGACCTCTGAATCCTTTCATGTTTGGTTTTTTACAGTGGATTCTAGATTCTCCAAAGTGGGTGGAACCATTGTGTTTTGTTTGAAGGGTGGAGGCTTACTTCTCTAGACTCCCTTGACATACATGGGTGGAGGAAGTTGGCCTTTAGATTCCCTGTTTGTCCATCGGTGGAGAAGAAGCCTCTGGATTCCCTATGTGTTTTTTATTGGCTTCCAATGGGTAGCTAGATGGTGGAGGCAATTGACCTCTGAATTCCCTATGCATTGTTTAACTATTGAGTGACCAGTGGGTGGAGGAAGGAGGTCCTCTGGAGTCCGTGTTTTAGCAAGCAGTTGGTGTTTTAATTGTTTGAGAAAGCCCCTCAATCTTTGGAATTTGGCTTGGTTGTAGTTGTCTATGATTGGGTGGAGAGTCCTTGTCCCAAACTCAGTTTGCTTGAAAGCAATTAAAAGATAAGTGTTATTTTGCATTTGCTTAATTGATAATGCATGTATGTGACATTTCTGAATTGAAATGGTGTTGCATAGTAGTATTTATGACTACATGCAGATATTATGAGAATGAATGGTATATTATGCAATGCCTTTACATGATAACAATAATTATGTTGTATTTTTAGATTGAAATGACGTTCTCTGGGAAATGTTAGACTGTGTTGTTAATAGCTTATAATAAATAACATAACGTGCAAAGTATACAGGAATTGAGAGTATCCATGAGGATCGAATCTAAATCATGGAAAAAATTGACATAATGAATTATTTTATTAATGTAAAATGATTACATTGTAGACAACTTGTTTGACAACATTTGCGCATATGTTGGCTACAAGCCTATGTTATAGTTTGTGTGGCACTATTTTGATGTTGAGGATGACTTCCCCTTTTAACTATAATAAACTGTGACTTTACAATAGAGTCCACTACAAAATTTCATTTTCAGCAATCCTAAAGGTCTTCAATGAGTGCCTCAGTGATGCTAGCTAGGTCACTGCAAGTTTGAGGGTGTGCCTAGGCACACAAATCCTTGAGGAGTTATGAGCTCCTCATAGCCCTCTTGAAGCCTTGTGAATCTTGTGGACTCAGGAGGTTTGATGCTAGCTTAAGATCAGGAGGGGTAGAACTTGTAAAGTCTTAGTAAACCATAGAAACCATGGAGGAATGTTACTACAAGTCCAATTCATTTCAAAACCCCTGCAGTTGAGCCAAAATGGATAAGTTCTGAATAGAGCTGTGTGTGACGAAGTTAGGAAAGAACTCAACTTATAATTTGATTGACTAATACTTATCCTTCAATCCTAAGGAGAACCTAGCTGTGGTAGCTCTTGATTGGATGCCAAGATCACACCTTATTACAATTGGGTGAAAGGATGGTGACGTGGCTTAGAGGCTGCATCCCAGAGACTTTTGATTGACACTGCAAAGGAACAAGTGGAGTGACATAAGCTGGGCCATGATTGTAGACACATGAACCAAACAGTCATGTTATTAGCTGGGGTGGACCCACTTGGCCAGTAAACACATCGTGTCAACCTTAGACTATTCCAAAGAGTGCATGAGAAATGAAGTAGGGTGATCAACAGTAGGATTTCATGCCACTACCACAATGTGGACCAATTGGAAGCAAGTATTGTGTGGAGATGTGGCCCACTGACCCACGTGGCCTAGAGGCCACATCTTGGAGAGTTATTTTTTGTATCGTAGGGGAATGACAAGGCTGACAGGGCATCGAGTCAGCTATACTCACAGATCGAATGCGAGGAGCATTCCCATTGGTCGAGATGAAGCTCATGTGACATCTCATCCCTAAGGAAAAAACCTCACAAGCTAAAAAGGAATCTTGTTTCAAAGGAATGGGATGATGTGGCACCAGGATGACTTGGCATGGGGTGCCATGACTTTGTGAACTTCAACCAACTAGAATCCTAGGCTTAAGGAGGTGTTTCCCACCTTTCCACATAAATGTAGAGGTCCCTTCCCCAGAAGTATGAGAGGAGAAGTAAAGTGATTCGTCATGGTGATGCGACCGAGATGACGTGTCCCTGAGGTCCCACCTTGGAGGCAAAATGGGGAGAAGTTATGGAAAGCACCAAGACAAGGCACAATGGGGCTATGTGGAAATTGGAGAGAAAGGGGTGACTCCCTTATAACCTCCATAAATGTTACGTAGTCGAAATTATGTGCAATGAACTCATTGTTTAAATGTGCGGGTATCCACCAGAAACATGCACATATTTATGTGACGATGGTAGGGACTACCAGAGAAAGCAACATGGAAAATTATTATTGGCATCATGGCATAGAGGTGGGGGCCACCACATTGATGGATGGAAAAGATCAATGGGAGTTTGATGGCAGAGGTGATTTGCAACCCCCCTGTGACATCAATAGGGAGGGGGGAATGGTGCAATTGACATGAACCATTGGATGATACACACACACACACACACACACACACACACATATATATATATCGAGAGAGAGAGGGAGGGAGAGAGAGAACTAATCCCATTTCCCTAGCAGCATAAGGGGAATTAGTTTATCAAGTAGTAGCCATCCCATTGGGGAAGGTGGGGTGGTTTGTTACAGGTGGTATCAGAGCATCTTGGTTCAACACTTAGACTAGATGGGTTATATCATGAGGAAGTGTTGATTTTTAGGAACTAACTAATTAAGTTGCTTAAGTGTTAAGAGTCAGTCTAAATATATTAATTGTATGCCTAATTGGTGGATTGACTATGTGACTTATTTAAAATAACATAAAACTAAATAGTTCACATGCCTCACTGTCATGATTATGATTAAAAGTTAAAACATTTTGTGAATTTTTAGGTTTGTACATTACTTTTCATGATTTTCTTCTTTTCTAATAACCACATGCTAATTTGCACTTATTGCAATAGATAGCCCATCACAACAGCTCTGTAAGAGTAGGACTTTAGGAAAAACTTGTTTTTTATTTATTAATCATGAACTAATAGTTGGAATTTCTTGTTATATGATTGATGCATATGAAATACTAAATAATATTGGTATACTAATATGGCAGATTTGTCACAACAGAGATAGCCATGGCAGCTCCATGAGTGCTAAGTTCATGGTCATGATTTTTTTTTTTTTTAAAGTATCACATGAAAAATATAATAGTGTGTGTGATTGAAAGCACATCAAAAGCAACCTAAGACAATGAAAGACACAGAATGGGTATTGGAATGGTGCAGTATAGCTCTGATTAGTCACAAAATGGAAGTGAAAGGATCAAAGCCAATGAAGAAGAAAGACCAGTTGACCAAGGGGGAGGGAATCACTCTCTAGATTGGATGGATACTATGAGAATCCTAAGGGTTGAAGTTAGAAGCTTCAAGGAAGATAATGAGAGGATGATAAAAGCTCAAGAGAGACAAGGTAAGATAAATGCAGTCATCCTACAAAGTCTCTCAAATCTATAGAGACAGGCAACCTGAGATGAAGGCTAGTCATATGGATAGGAGGAACCCTTAAGATTTAGAAGAGAATATAAATGGAGCTGATGGAAGTAGGTCTAGGAAGAGGCATAGGCAAGAAAGTGATGATATTGTGCTAGGAAATGTACCATTGAGCACCCCAAGAGGAAGGACCAACACTTATGTGTATCATTCTAGTAGACCATCTAGTTCTACTAATAGAGGGCACAACCATCACTTTCATCATCACCTTCATAATCATAAAGAAAGAAATGAAAATGATTACATGTCTAAGGAAATTTAAGAAATCCAAGCCACCAACATTTGATGGGGAAATGAAGAAATTAGAAGAGGCAGAAGCTTGACTACTTGGCATGAAGAAATTTTTTAGAGTTCATGATTACACTAAAAACATGAAAGCTAGGATTGCCACCTATACCTTGAAGGGACAAGAAAACATATGGTGGGAATATTGAAATAATGTTAGAGGAATTACTAAGAAGAAGTTGAATTAGGATGAATCTGAAAATATCTTCAGAGAGAAATATTTGTCTAAATGCTACTATGATGGAAAGGAAAAGGATATATACTCAAGATGGAACAAATGACATATCATGAATATGTCACTATATTCTTGGAACTATTGAGTATGTGCCATATCTCAAGGATGGGAAATCTAATATTCAAAGATTTATTATTGGGTTGCCTATGTCATCTAGGGACAAAATTGAGTTATTGGAACCTTAGACTCTGAAAGATGATATCAAGAAGTTGAAACACTGCTATGAGTAATGAAAATGCAAGCCAGAAATAAAAAGTGACTGGAAGGAAAGGAGCAATGTCAAAATTAAGAAGAATTGGCCTAAGAAAAGTTTAGAAAAGTGGTAAGGTAAGCACCCAACCCATGCAAAGCAATTTCAACAGAAACTTACTATTGATTTTAAGAGGAATATGCAACATCCAACATTAGGGAAGATTAATATTAAAGGTTGAGAGCCATTAAAGTGTTGGACATGTTGTGAAAAACACAAGAAAAGGGATTGTCCACATCAACAGAATGTTGGAAAAAATGTTTATAGTTCACAAGAAGCTCATGCAATGGATGATGTAGCTTGAGATATACCCATAATTTATGTAGTTGTAGATGACCACTAAGGATACCATTAGGCATCCATTATTGAGATGGAAGATAAGTTGTGTGATCAAATTGTTTCCATTTTAATGGATCTAGAGCTTGTTGAAAAATTCAATTTGATCAAGGAATTGCATGAAGAAATATGGTTGGTTCAATTGGAAACCAAAACCAAAAGAAATATCAATCACTGGGTGAGATCATGTACATTTAAGCTCAGTGGCATGCCTACAAAAGCACATTTAAATGTATTGTCATTAGGTGCACACAACATATTATTATGCATGGATTAGTTGTACTTGCGTAGAACCAAAGTGGATTGTTTTAAAATAGAAATTGAATGCTTAGATGAATAAGGAGAAAGCATAGTTTTGTAGGGAAGGAAAAAGCCTACTTCAATGAGGTTTATCATGGCCATGCATGCCAAGTGAAATAGCGAAAAAGGGTGCATGTTGTTTGCAGTGAAATTCTTAAGTGATGGGAAGGCTGGTAGTGATGATGATAATGGAAAGTGAACCACTGAAAAGATACCCGATTATGCAACAATATGAAGATGTGTTTCCAATAGAGGTTCCTAGATTACCTCATCATAGAGAGGAAAATTTCTCTATTGATTTGGTACCTTGAGTAGCACTAGCATCCAAGGCATCATACAGGATAAGTAGCCTAGAGTTGGTGGAGCTAAAATTACAGCTAAAGAAGATGTTGGATAAGGGCTACATAAGGCCTAGTGTGTCCCCATGGGAAGAAACCATATTGTTTGTAAAGAAGAAGGATGAAATCCTTAGATTACACATTGACTACAAATAGTTAAACAAGGTGACCATACATAATAGGTACCCATTGCTAAGGATTGATGATCTCTTTGATTATGTTGACGGTGTTGGACCTGCCAACATGTCAGGGGATCTCCTCGGTAAGAAGTCCAAACTAGACATCAAACCATTTGGAGTAGGAGTCCCAACAGTGGGTAGTACAGTATCACCTTAACTACGGTTGCATGCAAAGGTAAGTAAGATGTCATTGTTGGCAGCAAGGGTGTGACCTTGCAGCAATTCAAGGAAGGTGCATGAAAGGCTCTAACACATGGAAGGGGGAAGAGTGCGCCCTTTAGAAACTTGTGATAGCACGCAGCTTGAAAGGGAACACACGAGCATAAATACATCACGAGATGGAAAGCAAGATAGACGAAGATCCAATGTTATGGATTATATCAACAACACGCTTCAATAAGATACGTACAAACACATATGGAATAGTCCATACATACATGTGTAAATTACAACTACATACATCATTAAGTAACCAGGATAGTCGAATTACAATAACAACATATGCATGAAATGTGCTAACTCTATTATATTAAAAGAGTGAAAGATCCAATCATACATACAACCATAACAACCACTAGCCTTGATAGCAGAACATTACAGTGACTACCGCCTTCTCCTCCAAAGAGATGTACTAGCTCTACACTGTGGAGAAGCCAAGGCTCGTTACAATACACTCCAAGCTTTATATAAGTTATACCTATAGGAAGTTTGGCTCCCAAAATCCTATACAATGAGTTATGAGGTTCTCTAAATAGAAACAGGTGGGGTGCCCTTTGACATTCCCCTTCCTGACTCTTCAACTATCCTTACGACTCTTCAACTTACACATGACTGTTACATTCTACTATTGACACTTGGTCTTTCACTTTACAACATGTTTACAATAAAATTTACACATGTAACCATGTGAGAAAAAATGGGCTTGAGTAAGCCATGCAAGACATCACTAAGACTCAAACAACTATGGGAAGACTAACTCTTTGACATCCTCTCGATGATCGACGGTGGAAAACTGATGCCAAGATTGGCAGTTCCTTATGGTGTCTGCGTACTCTGCGGTGACATCCTTCTGAAAGCGAACTGATTCCTCTTTTGCATCCAGGTACACTGCTTTTGCACCTCTATTAACCTCGTCAGATAACATGTGCATCATTTTCTTGATTGCAGTTGGACCAACAACATACTGGAGCATTGTCTCTGCGGTCATCTGCAAGTTTGCACTGGTGGCTATGTGCATCAACTAATCAAAGTACATGTCCAACTCTAGTTGGACTTCATTCTTTGTATTTCCCTCGGTGAGTGTGCCAATGGATGGGATCACATGCATGCACACAATGACATCCATGCTCCTGAAAAATCATGCATGTGAATCCTGTAAGCTAGCGATGAGCTATGGAAGCTCCTCAAAGTTCCGAATCTAACTTTGGATGTGTGCCTTCAACTCCACTACTTTTGGCTTCATCACCTTTGGCAAGCGCACTGGGGCTCCCTTATACCTCATTGTCCATATTTTCATGTGATTGACAACAATGTGTATGTTTGACAAGATGTGTGCTCTCTTAGCACAACATTGTTGCCAACCATTAAGATGGACAACTGACTTATGCACGGTGATGCACCTGAAGTACAAATTCCACATCATTATCTTAAGAGACGATACTTCAGTATCACTTTCCTCAACTTTGCTCTAGCGGATGTTGTAACTTACTCTTATCCCTACTTGGCTGATTGTAACTCCTTAGCCATGCTCTCGTTATCAGCTATCAAGAATCTAACACTCAAGCTGGTGGCTTCAGCATATTTCTAGGTAGCATCGGCCAATGTAGCTGGATGTTTTCACACATCAGACACGATCACTCATTCTTCAAACTGCACAGAAGATACATGGACATCTGGAGTGGACACTCTACGTGATTACACAACTCTACGTTGTGACTTGTCGAATTATATGTTGTGCACATCTGCTTCCGGATTGTCCTCAAGGATTTCAGTGTCTCCTTGTTCGCTTGGGACTTGCTCTTCTCTCGAATTTGGTGAATCCAGTGGCATGAACTCTTGGTTCTGAGGCATGAGGTCAATGTATTAATCTAAATCTATCTAAACCACATCCATGTCCATCTATTCCAACATTTGTTCAATCTCCTGAGCAAAGTCCTACTCCAGCGATTGCTCACCTTGTCTGTTATGTGCCAACTATTTGGATGAATCAATAACCTGTATGGGCACAGTTTTAGCAACATGTGCTTGTTGCACCTCCTATTGTTCATGTTCTGACTACGCTTCCTTCTCTCTTTTGTGAAACTCTTATTCTTCCCTGAGTTGCTTCTTCAACTCCTGCAACTCTTTTTCTGCTTCCTCTAGCTTTTCCTTCTCTCTTTGCCTTTGCACGATCCTCCTGTCGCGCTTCCGCATCTTTACGTCAATCTCCAAAGCTGCCTTTAACATAATTGGATCTGCTTTAAACTTGCAGCTTTGCTTCATCTCTGCTTTATCAGAAATATTCCTCTTGCCTTTGTCAAGCCCATGTCTACTGCCCTCTGCTACTGCTGATGATGCTTCTCTCTGAAATGTTGCTGCCTTTTTCACCGCTAACCACTCTACAATCATTCTGACTGGTTCATTGAGCTTTGATAAGTTATAATAGTATCTCCATGGGTCTTCGTTAGGCCAATGAAATAACCCATGGATCAAAGGATGATACACTCTCACACAGTGGTCCTTCGCTAAGTATTGTAGGTCCTATGGATTGAAACTTTTGGTGTCAAAGGTGAACCTCTTGAATTCCTTCATCTTGACCTCAACATGCTTGAGATTTTGCATCTCATACAACCCGATCCACAAAGGAAGAGCAAGCCAAGGGGGCCTTCTTATTCTTATGCAGTCTCGCTGACAACCTTGTCGAGATGTGATATACAAATTCTTGCATGACCAGCTTATCCATGTAAAACTTTCGCAAAACATGCGGAGCCTTCTTCGTGCCTTACATCGGGATAAAGGTGCCAAGGGGTGAGGCATACCAATCAGCTATTCCAATCAATGCCTCCATCGCTGCCTACTACACGAAAGGTGGATCCTGCTAAAAAATCATCCCTTATATCGAGGTGATGAAGTGGTATGATAGTTGTATGATAAATCCACGGAAGCTGCATTTAGAGAACAACTTGCAATAGGTGTGCACAGAGGTTTCTGAAGGTGTCCATGCCCAACCCAAGCCTGGGAACTGTTGATGAGCATAGATTGCATCAAATATTTAAGTGGACATGAAAATATTCTCTTGCTAAGCCTTGGGGCAGATTTTGGGCTTCTATTACTTGTTCCTTCAACTAGAGAGCCAACATGTCAGACCAGTTGAAAGGTCTTCCTTCTATTTCTAGCTGATCCAACAAAATCAACCTACTTTTTGGAAAGGTATTTGTACTCTCTTGGCTGTATAAGCGACATGCAAAGATGACCAAGAGATGATATGCCTTTCGTAGTATCCTTGCCTTGCACACTTGATTGGGTGTCATCCTGAACTTAGATGACTCTCTCACCCAACTCTTCAATATGTCTCTTGAGTTTGCATTGTTGTTGGGTCTGGTGAAGGGTGTATCCATCGTGATCACTAGATGTGGCAAGTGATACATCACATGAAAGTCCTTTTCCCTAAAGGTAGTTTTTTTGTTCCACTGACACTGCTCACCATCATTGCCTTTGGATTAGTATGAGAGATAATCCAGTGGATCATGTCCGCGGATGGAAACGATGGATACCTGCATGCAATCTAGTACAAGCCAAAATTGTGTATGTTGACATAAACCCTGCGGTCCTCTAGATTCTCCTCAAATGTGCCCAGAACGATGTCGTTGATGTCTTTCCATTTCATCTTGATTTCATTGTCTATGAAGAGCTTAGTTTCTTCATAGACAGGAAAGCTCACAGACACTTAGAAGATCACATCTCCAATTACACTCTCAACGATGTCCTTTGATCCTTCTCTCTTGGAAGCCATTGTACTTGTACTGCTGAGAGATGGAAGAACACCTGTGATACCTAGAGACAGAGAAACACTCATGGAAAGAAATCTGTCAATTGAAAATCAAAAGAAACTTGAGGACTGACATGTAACACACCTGGGTGACTGACTGGAAGATTTGCACAATTTTCATGAGGAGGCTGGGAGACTGACTGCCAGAACTAGGCAGAACATAGTCTGGACTGTAAGTGATATGGCTGACTGCTAGAATTTCATAGATCATTGTCCATCTTAGCCTTCTGATGATTGAAACTATACAATGCATAGTTTCAGTCGGCTTGACTACAACCCAATAAAACTGCATAGGCGCAATTCCAGGGGCCAACAGGGCATTGCCTCTCATAATTGCGCAGAGCATGTCTAGGAGGATAGTGTGAGGCAAGATTTGTACAATTCCTGGGAGGAAGGCAAGGCATTCCATCCCAGAAATGCACAGTGCAAGCTGAGTAGGGTAAGGTTCGGGCCAAGGCAGCTCAGACCCACTGACGGGTGACTGAAAAATAGTAAAGTCTGAATGCATGTGTGAAGCTGAGTGAAAACATGAGTGAATGAATATGCATTCAATCAGTGAGTGAAAGATTCAGTAAATGAGAAAAAAAGTATGTGTGTGAAGCGAGTCATTACAATGGTGACCGTCAGTGCATAAATAATGTCATGCATGCAACAGTAAAGAAATGCAACGAAAAGCTTGAAACAATGCTTCTACAAGCTAACATGCATTAAAATGATAGCAAGTGTTCAACAAAACCAAGAAAACAACACTCACACAAATCCACCAATATGGCTTCGACATATTCCTGATCTAACTCTAGCTGATCAACATCCGTGTCCATCTATTCCAACATCTATTCAATCTCCTGAGAAAATTCCTACTCCTACGATTGCTCACCCTGTATGCTATGACCTAATTGTTCAGATGAATCAATAACCTGTATGGGCACAGTTTCAACAATATGTGCTTTTTGCACCTCCTATTGTTCATGTTCTGACTACGCTTCCTTCTCTCTTCTGTGCAACTCTTGCTCTTCCCTGAGTTGCTTCTTCAACTTCTTTTCTGCTTCCTCTAGCTTTTGCTTCTCTCTTTGCTTTTGTGCGATCCTCCTGTCATGCTGCGACATCTTTAGGTCAATCTCTAAAGCTGCCTTCAACACAAGTGGATATGCTTTGAACTTGTAGTTTTGTTTCGCCTCTGCTTTATCAGAAATATTCCTCTTGCTTTTGTCAAGCCCAGGTTTATTGCCCTCTGCTGTTGTTGATGATGCTTCTCTTCTGAAATGTTGTTGCCTTTTTCACCGCTAACCACTCTACAGTCATTCTAACCAGTTCATTGAGCCTTGATAAGTTATAGTAGTATCTCCATGGGTCTTCGTCGGGCCACTGAAATAACCCATGGATCCAAGGATGATACACTCTCACACAGTGGTCCTTCGCTAAGTAATGCATGTCATATGGACTGAAACTTCTGGTGTCGAAGGTGAACCTCTTGAATTCCTCAATCTAGGCCTCAACATGCTTGAGATTTTGGATCTCATACAACCCAATCCACAAAGGAAGAGCGAGCCAAGGGGCATTCTTCTTCTTATGCAGTCTCACTGACAACCATGTCAAGATGTGATATACAACTTCTTGCATGACCAGCTTATATATGGAAAATTTCAGCAAAACATGCGGAGCCTTCTTCACACCCTACATATGGATGAAGGTGCCAAGGGGTGAGGCATACCAATTTTCTATGTCAATTAATGACTCCATCACTTTTTGTGACATGAAAGGTGGATCTTGCTCAAAAATCATCCCTTGTACCGGGGTGACGAAGTGGTCTGATAGTTGTATGATAAATCCACGGAAGCTGCATTTGGTTCCAAATGGAGGATCAACCAACTTCCAAGTGCCATTCTTTATGAGGGCATCATACTCCTTTTGCATCGCTTCTTTCC
>APFE030190038.1:77180-93747 GCA_000404065.3 Pinus taeda
GCAAGCATCACATTGCTTAAGTTTCCTAGGAATTGTAGGCAAACCAGTAACACCATTTTTCTTCAACAAGCGGAGACTGTCATAGTTCAAATGTCCAAATCTAGCATGCCATAATAAACTTGATGGAAGTATATCTTCTTCATGATGAACATTGCATGAGAAATGTTGTGGATGAGTAGAGGTTCCTTGCAGTTTGAGAAGCCTTTCTTCTTCTATTCCCCTCATGACAAGTGAGCGGTCAGATGCTTTTCTTACCTCAAGCTTTCCATCAAACATATGAATGGAGTGACCTTGCTAGCAGCTGTGGACCAAGGAAAGCAAGTTTCTTTTGAGTTGTGGGAGATATAGAACATGATCTAAAAGAAAGTCTGGAAGACCAGGAAGTTTAAGCTTGATTGTGCCAAGCCCTGATGGCTTGATTTTTTATTTATCTGCAAAGTATACTGCTCCATCAACATTGTCAATGAAATCTTCAAAAAAATATTTTCTGAGTCATGTGGCAGGTTGCTCCTGAATCAAGCAACCAGTCATTTTTCCAAGAATCAAGTGAAGCATTAAATAGATCTTCATTTACTCTAATGTTACATTGTGCGTCAACATAGTGAGCGGATTCAGGTGCTTTACCTTTGTCTGTATAATCAGTTTTACCTTTCTGTTGGTTTCTTTTCTACTCAATTTGTCCCATGGTAGCTTGCATGTAGAGGCATCATGTGATCCATTTCTTTTGCAGTGAATACAATGTAAATTTGCCTTTTCTTCTTGAGAATGTCTGCCCCTGCCTCTGAAATATCTTCCTCTTCCTCTTCGTCCACCTCTTCCTCTTGTAGAATCTTGAGCAGGATGCTTTTCTTTATGAGTAAGGCACACAGTCTCTTCAGAAGATTCAGGGGCTATCTTCTTTCCAAAAGCTTTCTCTCTTTCAGCGAACTTTTTCACATGAGAGTCAAAGGTTATATCTTTGAGATTTCCATTTGCTTGCAATGACTCAAGATAATTGGAGTAAGTAGGATAAAGTGCCTTGAGAAAAGCAATAAGAGGAATATCCAAGTCAACCTTAGTGTATTTGATATCATGCATTATAGAATTTACTTCAGGTGCAAGAGCAAGAGGATCATTATTTTGCAGTTCAAGAGTGAAGAGTTTAATCATGAGTTGAACAAATTCAAGTGCAGAATGCGAGTCATAGATTTCTTTCAGCTTTTGTACAGCTTCAAAGGTAGTTGAATATGAAGAAATATGGCGACTCACCTCTTAATTTACAGATGTTGTGATTAATGCATAAGCTTTGCTGTTCTTGTTTTCCTAAATGATGAGCTCTTTGTCTGAGGTAGGTTGTATTGGGTCATTGTCTCCTTCTTCGACACACAATCCTTTCCACAACTCATTGAAGATGAGGGTGTGTTTTATCATCCGAGACCATTCAGGATAGTTCTCCTTGCTAGTGAGAACTATTCCCACCATGGATATGATTGAATGCATTCTATAGCAAAAAACTTCTGCTGCAAAAATTTTACTCTTAATGGAAAAAAATATAGTTCTGATATAATGGTACAACAGATTCAAATATCAATTTGCATACTTCTGCACAATGTTAAAGCACAAAATATGACAGTATAAAATACCCTCAACAACATTGCGTTCACCAAAAAAACTGAAGAATGTAGTCCAGATGCATTTGGACTCTCAATACCACGCCTTTTCTTGCTTGATTTAGAATCAATAAGTATATAAACCCCACAATGATTGTCACATATGCTATGCAATTTTATGGATGAAAAAAGATTCACTGGTAAACGCCCGCAACATTTTAATTAAATATGAGTCTACTAATAAACATATTGTTATCTCAATTTTGAGTCCAAGTTTCAATGCATTTGGCGAAGGCGTGGAGCTCTTGAGGCCTCAGTTGTTCTTTCACAAGGGGAAACAACGCACAACAAACGAGGAGTAATGAGGACCCAACAAGAAGGCGGAATGCAGGGCTCACCACTGCCTCTGTTTGAAGAATCTCAGACATTCTGCCCCCACAAAACATTCATGTGACGGTGTTCAAACATTCATGTGACAGCATTCATATTTAACTATATGTAACAACGATTACTCATATGGATTCAAATACAAAATGTGACAACGTTCAAATACCAAATGTGATAGCATTTAAATACACAAAACGATTTTTAATGCATACTCTAGCAATCACCGACATGATTTGAATGCATACTCTAGCAATCACCAACAGGATTTGAATGTTTAGTGGTGAAAATTCCACGCTCACCGTACCAAGCGCCTCACCCAAACTCAGAGACACAAACTGAAAATAGTCTCGCATGAAGCAGATTGAAACCACGACCATTTGAAGAACAGGCAAAGGAACGTTTCAACTTGGAGCAGCGATTCATTTAGGTGAATGCATAGCGCTTCTGAAACATTTATGAAACCATGTCAAAATAGCTTGGATAGTGCTGGCAGTGTCATGTCAGGTGCAGGTCTGTATGAAAAGAATATGGTAGACAGGGCACAACTAATTGTAAGGAGGAGCAGCGTAGGTATATGAGAGCAAACAAGGGAGTTACAAGGGACAAGAGCTAAAAAAGGAGCTGGCTCTGATACCATGTCAGGCCAGGCAGTAACTCCATAGGGAAAAAATAAATTGACTGTTTTATTCAATCAGGTAGGTCCTTATTATATACATGAGGGAGAGACTATTCAGTTCGTCTCCCGATGACTGTTCATATTTCCTATCTATCTATTTACAATAATTCACCCAATCACAAGGATTAGGTGTCAACAACAGAGAACCAAGTGTTGGTGGCTGCACAAGTCCTCTTGTACTTTACCTTGCTTGTTTCAATAGTTGTACATAGTTTCATGCGAAGCTAACCTACAGACATAAACAAGAAAAATAAAATAAAATAAAAGAGAATAAGTAAATGCGAAAGAAAAATGAGTAAGCAAATCAAGCAGGGAAGAAAACAAAAAAACAAAGCAATAAAGTAAACATGCATGCAAGCAAACAAGTCAAAATAAAACACTACTTCTACTCCTAAGCTAATGGTGCATGGGCCTGCTCACATGAAGTGATATTTCTAATGCAGCCACCGATGCATTGGTTGACCCATGTTGGTGAAGGCATGGTTCGCGAAAAGCAAAGTCAAGCGAACCAACAAACATGAAAGATATAACAATGAATACAAGCACACTCCGAGTTTAAATGCATCCATAAAAAATAAAAGAGTAAAAGCATAAGACAAGCACTCTGTGGACTTACCGTGGTGTTGTGCTACACTGCGTGCAGATGATAAGCATGTGAACTCTCTTAACTATGACAGACAAGCAAACATGAGAAAAAGAGACAACTTACATCTTGCAAGTATGCTTTATGTGTATGATTCCTTCAATGCATGAGCATAGGATCATGTGATTCAGGTGGAGGAAGTGAAATATGTGTTTTGGATTGATCTTCAATGCATATAGTTGAGTGTTGAGGAGCCTTGGGTAGTTCAAAAGTTTCTTGATCGGAAGTGAAACTAACCTCAGGACAACGAGGGTCTAACATAACCATCAGCTTGGGCTAAAGCGCCTTGACAACTTGCGGGGTTTCGACTTCATCAATAAATAGATCATCATAAATAGGTGGCTTTGAAATATCAACAATAATTGAATCAACATCGTGATCGAATATGGGAGTAAATACATCACGACAACTATAAGTAGAAAAATAAATGAGTTCATTGGCATCCTCATGATATAATAAATCAAACAGAGGAGTATATGAGAAGAAAGAATGTTCACCCTCTGCATTTTTGGAAAAAATAGATGAAAAATCAAGTGGATTTTCAATAAATATTTTGTCCTCTCTACTGTCTAATGATGGAATGACATCGGGTCTGTTCTGCGAATGATCAAAAGTAGATGCATCCGTGGATGAATTTACACAAGGAAAATCAAAGATAGAAGAATCACCAAAGATGTTAGGAAAAAGTAGAGGAGGCACAAATAGACAGAGGTCATCCTTCACCATGGGTTGATGTTCAGATTCCTAGTCACTCATTGTAAATGACAACGTAGGTTGGTTGTGCAAAATCAATTCTGTAAATGTCTTGATCCTCATTCATAACAGGTGTAGAGTCTGGAATGGAAGAATACAAGACAATGTAATTTGGAGGATCAACAGAACGTGAAGACAGAGGTTGAGGTAACAAATGCATATGACAACCCATGGGCTTCCCAACCAAATCTGCGTAGAAATTAAGAGTAGTGGCTATGGAAGAATGTACTAGTTGAATAATTGTGTGTGCACACTCTCCCACATCACTCTGTGGGGTTGGAGCTATTAGATAATGGGAAGGTGGACAATCACTTGTGACAACAACTATGTCCACTCGAGATTTCGCAGCTCCAACACTGAAGTATGCTGAGTAGGGTTTGAACTTTTTCTTCACCTTGGGAAAAATTGATTTGTAACATCAATATTCAAATCTATCCATAAGATATTGGAATTTCATCTGACTTTTCAGAGCTTTAAACACGAGTAGACATAAGTGTTTCCAAAAATCCATAGGTGATTCATGCAGGGCCTTCCATTGTTTTAACATTTTTTTGTCAAGAGATTCAGGATTAAAATGATGGAAAACAAATTCAATTAGATCACTGAACTGCTTAAATGAGTCCATGCAATTGGTAGGCAGGTTGTGGCACCATCATTTCAGGGATTCAAGAAGTGTGTACGCAAGCAGCGTATTGACCTCTACTTCATCAAAATCTTCCTCATTCTCTAAGAATGCAATGAAGTCATGTAAGTGCTTAAGCCAGGCCACTTCGCCTTTACCATCATACCCGAGTTCCGACAAGTTATCGAAGAACTCCCTTGTGACTTCGAAGGGATGCGCATTGGACAAACAACACGAAGAGTTAACTACAACAATATCCATGATACATATGTGATGATTCAAAACATGTTGTGAGGGCTCATCTTTTCATTTTTCCCTCCTTCTAGTGCCAAAAATGTTGATGGTGCAGGACCCGCCAACATGTTAAAGGATCTCCCTGGTAAGAAGTCCCAACTAGACCTCAGACCGTTTGGAGTAGGATTCCTAGTAGTGGGTAGTACGGTATCACCTTAACTGCGGTTTCATGCAGAGGTAAGTAAAATGTCATTGTTGGAATCAAGGGTGTGACCCTTGCAGCAAGTCAAGGAAGGTGCATGAAAGGCGTTAACACAAAATGGGAGAAGAGTGCGCCCCTTAGAAACCTGCGATAGCACACAAATTGAAAGGGAACACACGAAAATAAAGACATCATGAGATGGAAAGCAGGATAGCCAAATATCCAAAGTGATGGATTATATCAACAACACTCTTTGATAAGATTCGTACAAACACATATGGAATAGTCCATACATACATGCATAAATTACAGCTACATACATAATTAAAGTAACCAAGATAGCCTAACTATGATAACAACATATGCATGAAACGTGTTGGCTTTGTTGTATCAAAAGAGTGAAAGATGCAATCATACATACAACCATGACAACCACTAGCCCCGATATCGGAACATTGCAGTGACTGATGCGTGCTCCTCCAAAGAGATGTACTAGCTCAGCACTGTGGAGAAGCCAAGGCTCGTTACAATACACTCCAAGCTTTCTCTACGTTATACCTATAGGAAGCTTGGCTCCAAAAATATTGTACAATGAGTTATGAGGTTCTGTAAATAGAAAAGGGTGGGATGACCCTTGAAATTCTCATTCGTGACTCTTCAACTACCCTCATGACTCTTACATTCTACTATTGACACTTGGTCTTTCACTTTACAACATGTTTATAATAAAATTTGCACATGTACGCATGTGAGACAAACATGGGCTTGAGTAAGCCATGCAAGACATCACTAAGACTCAAACATTTGTGGGAAGACTAACTCTTTGAAATCCTCCCGATGATTGATGATGGAGAACTGATGCCAAGCTTGGTAGTCCATTATGGTGTCCAATTACTTTGTGGTGACATCCTTCTGAGAGGAAACTCTTGCCTTCGTTGCATCTGGGTACACTGATTTGGCACCTCTGTCTAGCTCATCAGATAGCATGTGCATCATGATCTTGGGTGTAGCTGGACCAGCAACATATTGGTGCATAGTGTTTGCGCTCATCTACAAGTCTGCACTCATGACTATGCACATAAAATGATCAAAATACATGTCCAGCTCCAGACAGACTTGGTTCTTTGTCTTCACCTTAATGAGTGTGCCAATGGAGGGGATCGCATGAGTGTGCACAATGACATCCATGCTCCTGAACGCTCGTGCACGTGAAGCCTATAAGCTGGTGATGAGTTGTGGGAGTTCCTCATAGTTCTGGACCTAACTTCGGATGCGTGCCTTCAACTCCACTACCTTTGGCTTCATCATCTTTGACAAGTGCAATGGGGCTCCCTTGTACCTCATTGTCCATATTTTCATGTGATCGAAAATAGTGTGTATGTCTGACAAGATGTGTGCTCTCCTAGGACAATGCTGATGCCAACTATCAAGATGGACAACTAACTTATGCACGGTGACAAACCTGAAGTACAACTTCCGCATGAATGTCTCAAGAGACAATACTTCATTAAGTATCGCTTTCCTCAACTCTGCTCTAGTAGATGTTGTAAGTCTCTTCTCCCTTCTTGGCCGCTTGTAACTCCTTAACCGTGCTATTATTTTCAGCTATCAAGAATGTAACACTCGAGCTGGTGGCTTTGGCATATGCCTTGCTAGCATCAGCCAATGCAGCTGGATGTCTGCGCACATTGGAAATGATCACTCATTATTCGAATTACACATGAGATACATGGACATCTGAAGTGGGCACTCTGCATGACTGCAAAACTCTGCGCTTTGACTCATTGAATGATATGTTATGCACATCCTCTTCTAGATTGTCCTCAAGGATTTTCAGTGTCTCCTTGATCACTTGGGACTTTCTCTTCTCCCAGATTTGGTGAAGCCGTTGGAGTGACCTCTTGGTTTTGATGCATGAGGTCAATGTCATGGTCTAACTCTGGCTGAACCACATCCATGTCCATCTATTCAATCTCCCGAGCAAAGTCCTGCTCCTGTGATTGCTCACCCTGTCTGCTATGTGTCAGTTGTTCGGATGAATCAATAATCTATATGGGTGTAGTTTCATCAATATGTGCTTTCTACACCTCATGTTGTTCCTGTTCAAGCTACACTTCCTTATCTCTTTTGTGCAACTCTTGTTCTTCCCTGAGTTGCTGCATCAATTCCTGTAACTCCTTTTCTGCTTCCTCTAGCTTCTGCTTCTCTCTTTTCCTTTGCATGATCCTCCTGCCGCACTATGGCCTCTTTGCCTCAATCTCCAAAGCTACTTTCAACACAAGTGGATCTTCTTTGAACTTGCAGCTTTGCTCCACCTCTGTGCTGTCAACAATCTTCCTCTTGCCTTTGTCAAGCATAGGTCTCCTGCCCTCAGTGACCGCTGATGATGCTTCTCTCTTATATGTTGTCGCATTTTGCACTGCTAACCACTCTACAACCACTTGGACCAGTCCATTGAGCCTTGAGAAGTTATAGTAGTATCTCCATGGGTCTTCCTCAGGCAAATGACATGCCCTGTGGATCCAAGGATGATACACTCTCGCACAGTGGTCCTTCGCTAAGAAATGTGGGTAATATGGATTGAAACTTTTGGTGCCAAAGGTGAACCTCTTGAATTCCTCCATCTTAGCCTCAACATGCTTGAGATTTTGGATCTCATATAACCCGATACACAAAGGAAGAGTGGGCCAAGGTTCCTTATTCTTCCTATGAAGTCTCATTGACAACCCTTTTGAGATGTGATATGAAACTTCTTGCATGACCAACTTATCGATGACAAACTTCGGAAAAACATGCAGATCCTTCTCTGCGTTTTACCTTCAGATGAAGGTGCCAAGGGGTGATGCATACCAATATGCTATGTCAATCAATGCCTCCATTGCTTCTTGTAACATGCAAGGTGGATCTTGTTCAAAGACCATCTTATATCCTGGGGTGACGAAGTGGTTTGATAGTTGTATGATAACTCCATGGAAGCTGCATTCAGAGAAAAACTTGCAATAGGTGTGCACAAAGGTTTCTAAAGGTGTCCATGCCCAACCCAAGCCTAGGAACTATTGACAGGCATAGATTGCATCATGTAAGCAGACATGAAAATATTTACTTGTTGACCCTTGGGCGGATGTCGAGCTTCTGTTAATTGTTCCTTCAACTGGAGAGCCAACTTGTTGGACCAATTGAAAAGTCTTCCTTCATTCCCCAGCTGATCCAACACGATCACCCAACTTTGCAGGAATCTCTATGTACTCCCTTGGCCATATAAGTGGCATGTGAAGATGAACAAGAGATAATATGCCTTCCATAGTATCCTTGTCTTATACACTTGGTTGGGTGTCGTACTAAACTTAGATGGCTCTCTCACCCAACTCTTCAAGATGTCTTTTGAGTTTTCACTGTTGCTGGGTCTTGTGAAGGGTGTATCCATCGAGATCACTGACTGTGGTAAGTGATATATTGCCTGAAATTCCTTTTCCTTGAAGGTAGAAAGTTCTATTCCACTGACACTTCTCAACGTCATTGCCTCTGGATCAATATTCGAGACAATCCAATGGATCATGTCTGTGGAAGGAAACATAGGATACTTGCATGCAATCTGCTACAAGCTAGACTTATGTATATTTACATAAACCCCGTGATCCTCTAGATTCTCCTCAAATGTGCCTAAAAATATGTGTTGATGTCCTGCCTTTTCATCTAGTTCTCCTTGTCTATGAACAACTTAGTGTCTTCATAGATGGGAAAGCTCATAGACACTTTCTCGACCACATCTCTAGTTTCACTCTGAATGGTGTCCTTTGACCGTACTCTCTTGGAAGCCATTGTACCTGTACTACTGAGAGATGAATGAACACCCGTGATACCTGGAGACAAAGAAACACTCATGGAAAGAAATCTATCAGTTGAAAAAAAAAGAAACTTGAGGACTAACATGCAACAAAACTAGGTGACTGACTGTAAGATTTGCACAATTTTCATTAGGAGGCTGGGAGACTGACTACCAGAACTATGCAGAACATAGTATGGACTGTTGTGAGCTGATTGAATACTGGAGTTTCACATAGCACAATCCATCTTGGCCTATTGATGACTGAAACTGTGCAATGCACAATTTCAATTGGCTTGACTGCAACCCCGTAAAACTGCATATGTGCAATTCTGGGGGCCAACAGGGAACTACCTCTTAGAATTGTGCACAATGAGTGTGGGAGGGCAGTGTGAGGCAATATTTACATAATTCCTAAAATATGCAGTGCAAGCCAAGCAGGGCGAGGTCAGGGCCAAGGCAGCTCAGACCCACAGATGAGCGACTAAAAAAACGATAAAGGATGAATACATGTGTGAAGCTGAGTGTAGACATGAGTGAATGAACATGCATGATTCAATAAAAGAGAAAATAGGTAAGTGTGTGAAGTGATTCTTCACAACAGTGACCGCCAGTGCAGAAACAGTGTCATGCATGCAATAACAAGGAAATGCAATGAAAAACTTGAAACATTGCTTCTACAAGCTAACATGCATTAAAACGACAACAAGAATTCAAGAAAACCAAGAAAACAACACTCACACAAACCAAAATACAAAAAACGACAGAAAAACAACAAAAGACATGAAAAGCGGACTTACCCATAAGAAGCTGAGCTGAGTGTACCGAATGCTCCTAGATGCAATGGGGAATGCCAGAGCTCCAATATAGAAGTCAAGAATGAGCTTTGAAATTTCGAATGAATAGTTTTGACAAGATCGAGGTTTATGACACACATGCCACAAATCTAGGAAAAAGTGACACTTGGCAAGAAGTTCCTAAAATGACTTTTCTATGTAACCCCCAACTGCTAAAAATGGATCCCTAAAATCTAGGGATGCTTTTTCCCTTTTTAATTTTTCTTTTTCAAGAAAAAGCAACCCATGCATGCAAAGCAGGATTGGTTAGTCTTGGAGGGAACCTGTTGTAGATCTAACCCAGAAATATAGCTATGATACCAATTGTTGTAGATCTAACCCAAGAATATTATATATCTGATATGAAAATATAAGACAATGCAAATAAACCCAGAAATAATATGAAATGATTCTTTATTGATCAAACCCTTAAGGTAGGGCAACACCATACATTCACTCCTTAAGGAAGGAGAACACTCCATAAGCCATATGCTTGCTCATAAAATAATTCTTGACAATATTTCTTGACATTCTCCCATGTGGAGTCTCTAGCCTCTATATAGGCCTCATAGATGCAATACCGTGGATCATTACCATGGTTCCCTCATACCATCCACTAATACCATGGGCCCATTACATTAATACTAACTACTTGTGGTCCCTTATATGATATGGGTTAACCACCTTATTATTACTATGGGCCCATCCCTTATATTACATTATTACCTTGGGTACCTCCCGCGGTACCCCATATTACCCCCCCTAGGTATATAACATTCCACCCCCCTAAGCATGTTTCATCCCCGAAACATGGGAAGAACACAAATAACAAGATCTACTCAAAAGAGTAGTCCACTGGTACTATGCACGTGCATCTAGCCATCCAAGAGAAAGGTGAACCCTCAGTCTCGCTGGTGCCTCGCTCGCTTGAGATGGAAGTTGACTATGGTAGCTCTTCTGTGTAGATGTGTAATAGGTGGATCTTCGCTCCTCTTTATCTGTCCTTTGGGGGTTGTTGTCCGTGTGGCTAATTGGTTTCCATCTTGATGGTTGTCTTGTGGGGTGATGTGGGTGATGATATGTTGAAGTTTTAACCCACAGTGTCTTTTTCTTTAATTCACCCTGTTGTGGTGTGCGTTGTGGTGTCTTCTTTTCCAATATGACTTCAACCACTGAGCCCTCCTCTGATGTATCAGCACATGTTACCTTTTCGGCTTCAGCCTCTGTTTGTGTTTTATTGTCGACCATCAACTGCTCATCATCTGATATGTCAGTCCCAGTAACATCTTCTGCTTCAACCTCCTTGGACTCTACCTGCTTATTAATGGAAATATCGTAATTTTCTTCTTTTTATACCAGAGCTTCAGGAATTTCTTCTGTACATTGATATTGATAGTACCTACTGATTCTATCCAAGGTTATCCCAAAAAAACATCTATGTTATCCATATCTGAAGCATAAAAATCACTATGCAACACATACTTATCCATAGAAATCTTCAAATCCTTGTACACTTGAACATTATCATCATCAACTTGTGTATTTTCAATGTGTTTTGTTGGAACTTGCAATTTTTTTGCCAAATTAGCATTGATAAAATTATGCTTGCAACTAGGATTTATAGACACAACGATCTTCTCCTTCTGAATCAATCCATGAACCTGCAATAAGAAGCTACCAGCAGAAAATAACCCTTTAAGTTCCTTGGTTTCCTTCTTTCCTGTAAAAATAAAATCTTTGCTAGGTTGTGTGTCTGTCTGTGTGAGCTTATCCACAAGATTAGCTTTATGGTCAAAGTGGTCCATAAGAGATTTTGTGAATTTGTCCCAAGTCAAGGGCCTTCGAAGGCAATGTTGATGCCTTTGCCACCATTGCAATCTTTCATTGTCTAAGTACATTTGTCCCACATTTAGCTGAATCTCATAATCATTGATGTAATTCAATATAAAACATTTCTCCATTTGTGCTAGCCATTTGGCTGGATGAGAGCCATCAAATGGATACAAGTCCTCCAAATTCAGATCTAGGCCCGCCATCCCAAAAAAAATGGCGAAAATTTGAAGTGGTCACAATTCCGTCAATATTGCTCAGAATCCCTATTATAACCTATTTTCAGAAATGGAACAATCATTCTGCATCTGCCCATGTGATAGGAATCTTGATCCAGGCACACTGGAATTTCAAATCTGCGCTGCAACTCTCCCACCGTCACCCAAAATTTCTGCAAAAAAGAGCTGATTTTAAATCAGCGATATCTCTCTCATCCGGACTCCGATTCAACTAATTTTTTTTTTTGAATTTGGGTATTTTTCCACAAAGAATCTAGATCTACAATTATATTTTGCAGATCTTGCACCAGGACGTCCAGATCTGCACCGCAAACTCGTTGCCCTGAAAAATTATCTACAACCCCACTGATTTTTAGATCAGCAATATCTCCTTCATTTGGACTCCGATTCAGCCGATTTTTTTTTGAAATCGGGTATTTTTTCACATAGAATCCAGATCTACAATTAGATTTTGCAGATCTTGCACCAAAATGTATAGATCTGATCTGCAAACTGGACGCCCCCGAAATCCTGCAAAAAGTAAAAAAAAACATTTCTCCACTTTTGTGCCCAAGAAAGTGCTCTGATACCACTTGTTGTAGATCTAACCCAGAAATATAGCTCTGATACCAATTGTTGTAGATCTAACCCAAGAATATTATAGATCTGATATAAAAATATAAGACAATGCAAAATAAACCCAGAAATAATATGAAATGATTCTTTATTGATTAAACCCTTAAGGTAGGGCAACACCATACATTCACTCCATAAGGAAGGAGAACACTCCACAAGCCATATGCCTATTCATACAATATTCATTGACTATATTTCTTGACATTCTCCCATGTGGAGTCTCTAGCCTCTATATAGACCTCATACATACAATACCATGGATCATTACCATGGTTCCCTCATACCATCCACTAATACCATGGGCCCATTACATTAATACTAACTACTTGTTGGTCCCTTACATGATATGGGTTAACCACCTTATTTATTACTATGGACCATCCCATTATTACATTATTACCTTGGGTACCTCCCTCGGTACCCCATATTACCCCCCCTAGGTATATAACAGAACCAATCATCTTGGGAGCACATGCAATGGACTGCAAGCCTCTGGATGAATTCTTCGTTGTTTCTGGGCTGAGTGGCTCTGCCTTCCCTTCAAGATCTGTGTAATTTCTGGGCTATCAGCCAGATCTGCGGAAATTTTGAGAGAAAGCCCAGTGATGGGCTGCTTTGCACAATTTTCGGAGGGAAGGATGTCTGCTTGCTCTGCGCATTTATGAATAGCAATAGGTTGCCTTGATTCTTTATGCAATTCTGGAGGGCAAGGTTAGTTTCCCACCAGTTCTGCACAATTCTTCAAGTGAGCACAACATCAAGATAATGACCAAGTCACAAGATGTCAGCTTTCAGGTGGAAGGAAAACAAACTAGCAAACACAAGCTGATAAGACACAAAAACTCAACTGAAGAAAAAGTACCTGTCAGTGCAAGACATGCTGCTAAGGATGGTTGGTAGGGAGGCTCCAAAATGAAGCTAAGGAAAAATTTTGGAGGGTGGTTTTAGCCGCTACAACAAATTAGTTGAGAGAGGCAACCATGTTTACCAAGATTGACCTGATGTCAGGATATCATCATGTAAGGATCAAGGAGGAGGACATTCATAAGAAGACTTTCAGGACAAGATATGGACACTATGAGATTCTATTGGTACGCTTTGGGCTTACTAATGCCCCTACCACGTTCATGTGCTCAATGAATAGTGCGTTGCATTCTTGTTTGGACAATTTTTTCATTATGTTTATTGATGACATAATAGTTTACTGAAAGACAAAGGAAGAGCATGAAAATAATATGGTTCCGGTGCTACAATTATTGAGGGAGCACAAGCTCTATGCAAATCTCATCAAGCGTGAATTTTTCTAGTTGTAGATACACTATTTAGGGCATATTGTCTCCAAGGAAAGGACATCAGTTGATCTAGAGAATATCAAAGTTATAATGGAGTGGAACATGTCAAAGAATGTGAATGAGCTCAGATCATTCATGGTATTGGAAGGTTATTACAGGATATTTATAAAAAAAAATCTCCATGATAGGCCATCCCATCAAATCCTTGCACAGAAAAGGGAAGAAATTTGAGTGGACAACTCAATGTGCAACAAAATTTGAGAAATTGAAGCAATTTCTCACTAATGCACTAGTGAGGATTGTAGATCCCGACAAGGATTTTATGGTATGCATAAATACTTGCAAGGAAGGGTTGTGGGGATTCTTGATGTAGGAAGGTAAGGTAGTTGTTATGAGTCAAGGAAATTAAATGAAAATGGGATGAATTATGTGAATCATGATCTAGAGTTAGCTGTCATCATTCAAGCATTTTATGGTATGCACAAATACTTGCAAGGAAGGGTTGTGGGGATTCTTGATGTAGGAAGGTAAGGTAGTATGTTATGAATCAAGGAAATTAAATGAAAATGGGGTGAATTTTGTGAATCATGATCTAGAGTTAGCTGTCATCATTCAAGCATTGAAGATGTGGAGGAATCACCTTCTTGATAGAAAATTTACACTTATGACAGACCACAGTGCACTCAAGTATTTGTTTGAGCAACCCAAGCTTAACACAAGAGAGGCTAGATGGTTGGCAATACTTGGCAAGTTTTAATTTCAGATTAAGTACATCAAAGGTAAGGAAAATAGGTTTATTGATGCACTTAGTAGAAGGATTCAAGTGAATCACTTGGAAATTTTAAGCTCTTAGAGAACAAACCTGGTAGAAAGGGTCAAGAATGCAGGACAACATGATGGAAAATATCAACAAATGAAAGTAAAGTTGCTAAAATATGGTAGGGATGAGGAATATTATCTCATTGATGACAACCTAATTAGGTTTAAGAGAAAAAATTATGTGGTACATAGTAATGAATTAAAAAGACTTATAATGAAATAGTTCCATGTTAGGCCTTATTCAAGACATCTAGGGTACCAAAACACCCTCACGACCATTAAAAAGTTCTACTACTGGCAAAATTTGAAGAAAGAAGTGACTAATTTTGTGGCCAACTACATAGAATGTTAGTAAGTGAAGGTTGAATGCAAGCATCTAGCGGGATTATTGCAACCTACCCCCATTCCATAATGGAAATGGGAGGTAATTTCTATGTATTTCATCACAGGTTTGCTTAGGACATCCAGGCAACATGATCTAATCATGGTAGTTATTGACAAATTGAGAAAGGTAGCCACTTTGTGGTAGTCAAGTCAACTAACTAAGCTATTTAAGTGGCACAAATATTTATAAAGGAGATTATGAGACTACATTGAATTCCCAAGAAAATTATTTTAGATAGAGATGTTAAGTTAATTTAGGTTTTGGAAGGAACAGTTTGCAGGTTTGGGGACAGAGTTGGAATTTAGTACAACATATCATCCACAAATGGATGGGAAAATAGGGAGGAAAAATAGGATCCTCAAGGACATGTTGAGGATGTATGTGATACATCAACCCAAGAAGTGGGATGAGTACCCGCCACTTATAGAGTTTGCATAGAACAATGGATACCAAAAATCCATAAAGATGATTCTCTTTGAGGCATTGTATGGTGGGAGTTACGATACTCCTATTAGTTGGAGTGATCCAGTGATAAAGGTCCTTGTTGGTCCTAATATGCTCAAGGAAATGGAGCAACAAATTTAGATCATTAAGTAGAATTTGAAAATGTCATAGGATAGGCAGAAAAGCTATGTAGACCAACATAGGGTACATAAAGAGGTCTAAGTTGGGGAACATGTTTACTTGAGGATCAAAACCAAGAAGAGTTCCTTAAATATTGAGTCATATACCAATTTGGCACCATGGTATTGTGCGCCTTTTGAGATCCTTGAAAGGATTGGACCAGTGACATATAAGCTGGCTTTACCTCCATCAATTAAAGTTCATGATGTTTTCCATGTTTCATTGCTTGAAAGATGTGTGAAATATTCTAATCATGTGATTGATTGGGCTAGAGGAAGCCACTTGGGAAATGGCCAACTCCATGAGAGAAACATATCCATTTATGTTTTTTGGTTGAAGAAAATGTGTATATAGTTGTAAATATTGTATAGAGTTGTACCTATGAAGCTCCATGAAACAATATGTGTTTTATTTTGTTTCACGTATTGCATATGAGAAGAAGAACACTAAGGGCAGTGTTCCCTCAAGGGGGAGGGGTTTGTGACAACCCCAACCTAGGTTTCACTCATGAAAGGAAATGTAAATAAATTTTCAAAATATATTACAAGGGGTTAAGTCAAAGGGACACAAATTCCAGAATTGGGGAGGTTGCTTTCTTGGGATGTATGATATTTCCTTATTACAGGAAATCTGAACTATTTTTGTTGGCCATTAAAGGTTATTTGGTGCATGTGTGTTTAATGGATTAGTTTTTAAAATTAACAGGACTGAAAGAGAAGGACAAGGACCATGCTGCCTTGCAAAAAAATTGCAAGGCAAGAAGGACAAGAAATTTGTGATGATGAACTATGATGGTAGCAAGGATAGAGATGTTGGGTTGTGTTATATTCTTTCCACATAGTTAACAGGGGGTTTGAGGGGTACCCGTAACCCCACTTTATGGGGTCCGGGGCGGCGCCCCAGAAAATTTTGGTTTTGGACCCTATGTTAGGTTGGGCGGACCCACCTATGGTTTTGTGCATGATTTTCGCACATGTTTTTTGGACGTGATGGTTTTT
>APFE030190060.1:0-14956 GCA_000404065.3 Pinus taeda
AGATTTTATCATTTTTTCCTTCGCATCTGAACACACTATAGCTGTTGTCCTTCTGCAAAAAGATGATCAGGGCAACGAAAAGCCAATTGCTTTCTTTAGCCGAGCTTTGAGAGACGCACCCTTGAAATTTCAGATCATGGAAAAGCAGGCTTATGCCCTAGTCAAAGCCATCAAAGATTTCAGAATTTACATCCTATACTCCCATGTGATTGCCTATGTCCCTAATGCTGTTGTAAAGGATATACTAACTCAAGAGGGATTGGAAGGCAAAAGAGGCAAGTGGATTGCCAGCATCCTTGAATACAACATTGAAATAAAGCCAACCAAGCTCATAAACGGACAAGGGTTAGCCAAACTAATGTCCAAAACAAACTTCCAAGCATTAGACATTAATCAACTGGACGATGAACCAGAGTTGGTGACTCCGCAAATTAGTGAAACCTTCATGCAATCCCCATGGTACGTTGATATTTGCTTTGTATTGTTAAACCTGTGTGCTCCCTCAGGATTGTCCAGAACCAAGAAAATATTTTTAAGGATGATCGTCAAAATTTTGTGTCATAGATGGTGCTTTATTTTGGAAAAATCACGAAGGTATTTTGCTTAAATGTTTAACTATAAATGAAACTAACAGCATCATGAAAGAATTCCATGCAGGGGACTGTGGAGGACACTTATATTGGAAATCCACGGCTGACAAAATCTTACGGGATGGTTATTACTGGCCCTCCTTATTTGCAGATATAAAGAAGTTTGTTGTCTCATGCCAAAAATGCCAAATCCTTGAAGGGAAAAGAAAACTACTGCCATTGCCCCTTAATCCCATTTCAACCGAGAAACCTTTTCAACAATGGGGTCTTGACTTCATTAGAGAAATTTATACCTCTTCCTCAGGCCAACACAATTGGATTTGAACAGCCACCGATTATTTCACTAAGTGGATTGAAGCCATCCCATGTAGGCAAGCTAATGACTCCACCATTATCCCATTCCTTGAGAGCAATATCCTTTCTAGATTTGGCTGCCCTGAGAAAGTTATCACTGACAACGTTGTTGCTTTCAAATCCAAAAAAATCATCAACTTTTGCCATAAATACCACATCACCTTAGGCCACTCCACAGCTTACTACCCTCGAGGTAATGGCTTGGCTGAGTCTTCCAACAAAAGCCTCATCAATATCATAAAGAAACTGCTGGAAGAAAACAAAAAGAACTAGCACAGGAAGCTCACAAATGCTTTGTGGGCAGACAGACTTTCCACCAAGAAATCCATTGGGATGAGCCCTTATGAACTTGTATATGGCATAGAAGCCAAGTTCCCTTCATCTCTGGGCATGCCTACTATCAAATTGTTGCAAGAAATTCAGGCTGAACCGAATGACATACAGAGAAGAGTTAATCAAACCATTCACCTTCAGCAAACCAGAGAACAAGTCTTCAACAAAGCTCAAATACTACAAGAAAAACTCAAGAAGATGTTTGATAAGAAGGCCAAAGCAGAGGATTTCTAGGTGGGCAGCAAAGTTCTAAGATGGGATTCACGAAGAGAAGACAAGGGCAAACACGCAAAATTCGATTTTCTGTGGAAAGGTCTGTACATTATCAGCGCTGTGCAAGGCAATAATACCTATTTTCTCAAATCTCTAGATGGCAGCACAGCTGAAGAAGGCCCTGTCAATGGCCGAATGCTAAAGCACTACAATGATCCTTTTGATTGAAAAAGAGCAGGCGGTGTTTTATTCTGTACATAGAATATTTGTATATACCAGTGTTTTGATTTTTTGTAAGAATCCATGATGCTAAAGCACGCAGAAGAAAGCAGGCAGTGCTTTGCAGCTTAGCAGCAACACAAGTGAAGGAAAGAGTTGTTCCCAATCCAAAAGTTCAAATCAATCCAACAGTCAGCACTAACAAGTTCAAAGTGCAACCATAACAGAAGAAACAAGGCAATTTGACCTGCTGTTCTTGGCTTCTCACAAGGAAAAGCCATCCCCAAGTGGAGCCACTGTTAGCCTCCTGCTGCAGCAGGTTACTCATATTTCATGATTGACAATTTTACAGACCAAATATGTCATACTCTGCATGCTACAATGCTCCATATTTGTTAAACAGTCACCAAGCAAAGAAGGCTACTCAGAGTTCATCTAACTGCTTTCCAAATTTTGAGAAGTTTTTCCAGTTTTGTACAATTTTCAGCTAAAGGGAGGTCCAAACAGCTTAAACTTGGTCTCCCTAGGTTTAAATTTCTTGTTTTAGAATATAGAGGATGAAAATCTGTCCAAACAGCTTAATCTTGGCAGATTCTTAGATAGGTAGAGAATCAAAGGAGCCCAACTGCTTAATCTGGGCCCTTGGAAGAAAAAAGGGTAGTTTGTAGATAGGAAGGTATAAAAAGAAAAAATTGAAATGATGGGTCTGCAAGTCTAAGTGCACCCAAACCAAAAGAAGAAAAAATGTTAGGTAAGTAGGCTGGGTAGGTAGTTTTGAGGTTGCAGAATCTTGATTGCTGATCAGTTCCATGTTTTCAGGGTGTCATCCCTACTCAGGACACAATCACCAGGCGGTTTTATGTGAAAGATCTCAAACAGGCATAACTAACTTCCTTTCTCCATCTCCCCCAAATCATTAACTAATTTCCCCAAAAAGAGGTCAAGATCTGCTTGATATCTCTCAGTTTCATCATTTTCATGTCATTAGCTTGGGTGAAGACCTGTTTCACTCAAAGAGAATCCATACTCTCTCTATAAGGTTCTATCTCCCCTTCTTAAGCCTAAGATTTCTGAAACTTAGCGCTTTCTTGTCATCTCCATATTAACTACTGACATTATTATTTAACTCCCTATATTTTCCCCATCCCCTACTAAAACTATGTAGATAATCCCCTTATGTAAATATCCCCTCCCCCTGGTTGAAAATAACCATAAGTACCTCCCGGGAATTGCTCAGTGTATTTGAAACTTGGCAAGAACCCTCATGCTACCCCTTCAAACCATCTTCTAATGCAATGGACTCCTTCCAAAGCATAAAATTCCTTTCTAGGTTATCGGACCCCTTTCGAGGCCTCAAATACTCTTCAAAAGCACATACTCACTCCTTCCGATCGCAATGAACCCTTGTCGATTGCCTTAACATTCCTCTGATCCTAGTGAACCCTCTCCGACGCGATTATCGCAATCGGAGTTCGCAAGGGTATTATGGCTCGCTGTTGTTTCTTTCCGATGGATGCTTCGCCGATGCCATCTCGCGATCGGCATATCGCAATATTTTATACCACATAGGTGTGCCCCTTTTCTTTTTGCCCGATGTGCTATCGCGATATCGGCGATCGACGGTCACAAGCATCGCGTTTCCAAAATAAATACCTTCTCATTCTCCACCGATGCGATATTCTGATCGCATCAAAAGAAGTATATCACATCGAAGTAACATATGAGTCGCCCTGCCGACCAGATCATTGCCACATCACCCTGCCATGTCACCTCGCTGACGTCATCCATCGTATAGCTAACGTCAGCAGCCAAAAGAAAGGAAAAAACGCGCAAGCACGAAAGTCAAGCTTCAGAGCTCCGGAATGAGAAACATAGGCTTTGGAGCTATGGGAAATGGACCATATTGGGGAATCTTTAGGGAATCTTTTGATTCCTTGGCCCTTTTTGCACCGAAAAAGCCTGAAGTTGCCCGATTTTGCCAAATTTAACATATTTGAAGACAGAGAGAGACTAGGAACAGAGATTAAAGAGTATCAGATTAAATATGCAGATAGAAAGCACATCAAAGAGTATTAGGAAGCGACAAAGACCATTAATGTAGCGGCAAAGTGTATCAGAGGAGATTTTCTCAGGGCTCGAGGCAAATCCAACATTAAAACGAAAGCTCTGAAAGTCAAGAAGCAATTGAAGACGCATTAAAAGCTCACCAACACAAATGAGTGCACATTAAACTCACAGAAGATCAGTGGACCAGAACTCAATGCACAGTTATGACAGAACCACTGCATCAAGCCACCAAGGGCCACATTACACTCATTTTGATCCAGCTACCTCTGACTCAGTTCAATAGATATTTACCTACATTTAATTTTGGCACAGTTTTAGGTTTAGAAAGTTTTTTCCACAAACCTATTTTAGGTCGGTTGTAATAAATATTTTGAGATTTTTGCACTATAAAAACAGCCTTGAAGACTGTATTAAGGGTTGGTTGGTTGGTTGACAAGCTATCCTTAGCTGATTTTGCTCCAGGAAAGATTCGCACTGTAATACCTAATAGTTTCTATAATCAAAGACTACTTATGAGCTTTGGAGAATGGATTGTTCACTGTGTTTAACGGTTGAAGAGTGATTATGGAATTCTTGTGCTTTTGCATAACTCAATAAGTGCTTCTTACCTCTGTTTTCCATTCATAAGTTACCATCTAAACAACAGAAAAGAAGATTAGCTTAGAATTTGTTTAATTACACTCTATGCTCAATTTCTGTTGTTTCTTTATGTTTTCATTTGTTTAGGCATAAATATGAATTCCATATGGCTCATGTTTTCCCTAACCTCATCACGCATGACAGTTATCCAGGGATTCTTCATTGCCCCTAGATAGAGGTCATCCCTTCCCTCTGTTAAGCTGAGTGATAGATTCTTAAGTGCCTCTCATTCCTTACATGTCATTCATATTTTAGTTTGAAAGTTGTGTTATGTGCAGCTATCCTGCTCCATATTCCTCTTGTGACCAAGAAAACGCACTGGAAATCCTGACCCATGACTCCATGCCCAATGGTTTGAAACTTATCACTTCAGGAATTTCCTCTCTGCTTGAAATACTTTTCCTTCCATCCAAATACAAACAACAACCCTGAACCCGACAACTAGCCTAAAATCATCATCAACATAGTTAAATCATTAAGAGAGAGCCCTCTCTATTTGCAGGTGGGCTAGAACCTGCAATCCAAAGATTGGTTTGTGGTTACCTCGGTCGTATCCCTTCAGGACCTAAGGGACAACCTGAGTGATAACAGAACCCCCAGATTTGGATCATGCATCTGTGTTTCATGCAGTCTCATTGAAATGTCCAAGTCCTCTGTCTGAGTCATTATCTTCTGTTGTGACAATGCAACCCTTAGGTGAGGCAAAAGCGAAGCCACAAACCATTCATGATGCTATCCATCTTTCAAGTTCATGTTATCTTCACATATTTTACATTTCAACCTCTCATCTAATTCCCAAGGTGTCTCACCTGGTTGGATTGTGATTTCTTTGAACCCCAGAATAGACTGTGCTTCAGATTTAGGCCTACTCAACTCTTTGTTTAGCGCAATCTGTATGTCTGCCACTCCAACATTAGGGTTATCATTAGAGTGCTTTATGTACCAGGTTAGCGCGCAATCCTCCAGAGCACTAACCAAGGTTTCCATCTTCATGTTATCATTTGTAACACCATGAGCTTCCCATATAGCTTTCATAACGAACCAAAATTGGTCTGGGTCTTCATTTCCTAAGACTTTGAACAAAGGAAGCTTCACTGAATTTTCCATATTGAACTGCGGTTGAGGCAGAGGTGGCACAGGTTAAATCGTAGGTGAAGGTGGTGAAGTTGGAGGTGGAGTGGGCAAAGGTGGCAGTCGCAGGAATCCTTGTCTTATTAACTAAATATCACTTTGCAGAGAAACCTATGGTATTCCCTCTTCACCACCTCACGGAGGTGAAATCAATGGACTATATTCAAGATCCTTTCTTCATTCGTTCTTGTAATTTTTTCTGCTTCATGTAGCTCCAAACATTAAGTTAGTTGCATAACCCATTTTTTGTACAATAAAATTTTAATCGAGGTATTCAAATATTTTGCGTACTTAACTCACGAACCTTTGAAAAAACGTTGCTCTGCCTCATTGTAGCTGACTGAGGTGTCGACTGCGAATTTAGTGACAAATCCCCTGATGACGCGGTCGAGCCAATGATTGACGACACGGGCAATATTATCCTCAGATGCTTCTAATCTCCCCATTAGTTCCGGGGTCCAAACAATAATACTATCAAGTTTCCACCTTCCTTGGCTATCTACTAGCTTCACAATCCACTCGTATAGCTCAACCAAAAAGGGACAAAAAACGATCTCGTGGATCTCTATATATAGGTACATGTTTAACCATTGTTCCTTTGTCGGTTGTAGACTTCTATTTTCCTACACTGTGAATTCATGGATCTTTCTATCCAACCAGTCTCTGATCTCTTTCTTAGTTGGATTCTAGTGATACGACATCACACATCTCTTATGCAGATTCTGGTCCCGACAACTGAACCATTTGTTGGCTTGTTGGGGCCTGACCCAGGTTTAGTGTTAATTAGCTAAACAAATCCTTACAATACTTTCTCTTTCGGCATCAGCTCGTGGAGCGTCGACCGAAGTCTCACATGAAGCAATATGGGGGGATGTTGGAACCAAGTTTCCACACCCTAACATGGTCGTGATGTTGTTTTATTCCTTCTATTCTTGTTTTCGCGTAGGTCACTCAGTTCTAGGGCCCACTAGACTAGCCCTGTACTCCACCCTTTAGTACCTCCGCGAAAAGGTACGAATGACCTTTGGACAACCCTAACCTACAGTTTAGGTACTTTCACGCTACTAGTGTAGTGTACTGTGAAGATTCCCAAACTATTCTAAGTTTCTTACTTATCTTATTAGATAATCATAGTAAGCACCACGTAAACAAATATTCTTATTTGCGTTTAGTTATCCAACATAATTATACACATTCACACATCAAATAAGTATTATAAAGGAAATTCATACATAATATGACAAGATGCATTAATTGGAACAAAGACACAGAATTTGCAGAATACTTCTCTTTATTGATATCTTTAAGTGATTAAAGACTCTATCTACCCTACGCACATAGCTATAGGGGTCCATGCACTCAGCTGTGGACTTCCACCCTAGGCCTCTGCACACTGAGTTGCAGAGCCTCTACCTACGCTACGACCCGAAACTTAGACTTCTTACTTTAGAGCTATGAGTCTCTTAGTGACTACTAAAATACTTATAGCTTACTTATTTAGCTCTTTTTATACAGTCCCATGGTCCATGAACCATGGGTAAGTCTTTTACAGCCGAATTTACTTTACAAAACTAAGGGCAGACAACTCTTTATGACTCATGACACCTTATGAGTAGCACCACTATCCACCATAGTGAGATTAGTGCCTTTTCCAATTTTCATCTCCACATATTCCAATAGGTTCCTTTCTAGATCTCTTCATGAGATTGGTTCTGTAGCCACTGCATCTCCCAAAATCTGCATAACTCCAATGAAAGTTTTCTCTTTCTTCTTCTTCGCATTGGATTGTGCCATCACTTCCACTTTCGATCTTGAATGAAAATTGTTCACCGTATGTGGTTTTTAACATATCCAACACTTCAAGGGCTTCTTCGTCTTCATCTTGTCATACGATCTCGAAGTCTCTTATTTCGTAGACTTCTTTTTTAGCTTATTAGTCTTCTACTTTGTCTCTTGGATTCCTTCAACATAATGTTCTACCAAGCGATCAACTACTATAAAAGCTTCTTCAAGTGTCTTAATATTTTTCCTCTTCACCTCATTGCATGCCCAAGGTTTCAATCCTGTAATGAAATTGAACACCTTGTCCCTTTCTGCCATATCAGGTAATTCCAAAGTTGCACTTGAGAACTCTCATTGATATGCTTGTAGGCTCCCTATTTGATTTATGTATTTTATCTTCATCCTTGCATCCCTGTTTCGTCTTGTGGACTAAAATGAGCTTACAAAGCTTTCTTCATGTCACCCCATGAAGTGATTTCTGGAGCATCACCATTAGCAATCTAATCCATCTTCCTTTGCCACCACATCTTAGCATCCTTTGTCAAGAATTAGGCAACAACCTTCACTTTGGCCTCATCATTAGACATACCCAAACACTCCAAGTATTGCTCCATATCCCATAGAAAGTTACCAGAGTTTTCGCACTTCTTGTTCCATCATAAGGATAATGTCCTTTGACCTTTACATGAGCAACTCCTCCACCAGAAATTTTCTCAATTGCCTTATTTAGAACCACTATCTCATTTCGAGCATCTGCAAGATCGTTCTGCAACTTCAAGATTTATGCCAAACCTTGGTCCCTTGCAGCTCCAATCGCTTTGACATCTTTCTTTGTTTATGTATACAACCATTATGTATACTCATATCAGATTTTGAGGTCTTCAAAATATTCCTTCAACTTCGTGTAACTATCTGAAAATTCAGCATTTTCGACCTTCATCGAAGCCACTTCGGAAGCTAACTCCTCCATTCGATCCAATACCTTATCCATGAAAACTGTCTCAGCATCTCTGCTAGATTCCCCTGTCATAACTTGAGGTTCCTCCACTTGAATTGCCATCAGCTTCCTTTGTGATCTAGTAGCAACCATAAACTTCTTTATCTTTCAACTTGGCCCTTCACTTGCCCTTGTCAAACTTCCTATAAATCTAGTTCAACCGAATCAATCTCTGATACCAACTGTCATGCACTTATCCTAGCGGTAGTCTTTCAACCACACATAGGTACGTGCGGCACCACTACCCGATTTATTTTCACCAATTCTCTCAAGTACGGACTACACCTAATATTCAATACTTAGAATATTTTTCAACTTTACTAAGAATTCATCATTCTTTTACACATCGTAAACATTCATATTTATCATCATTCATATAAAAGTACAATAGCACAATATTTATTCAAAGGGAGGTGAAACTCCCTGGTTAGAGCTTTCCCAAAAATATATAATAATCCAATTTTTACATGTTCATGCCATATCAGCCTTTACAAGGAAACCCCAAAATTACCTTGGCAAAACTGCCAAACTTCACTTTCAACTCGATTATCATTTAGCCTTGCCCCAAGCTACCGTTCAACTCTGCCCAAGTTCTTGTTGAGGCCTACCCAAGCTCTGTTGTTTAGCTCAGCCCAATCTATCGTGCAGCCTTGCCCTAACTTTCTGTTCAGGGCAGCCCACCCTACCATGCAGCCTCGCCCAAGTCAACTCATGTTCCAGGTCGGGCAGCAATGCCCACCTCGTGTTCACCTACCGCACCTAACCTTTGTTCCAACTGCTTGTCGTGGCTAGCTCCGTGGTTCACCATGTCTGTAGCTCTGTGTCCCACCATCCTAGCTCGTAGAAAAGGGCACCTGCACTTTCATGCAACGCACTCACAACTTAGGTCTGACTCGCCAACCTACATGCACCCAATAATCCACTCGCTCGATTGTTAACTAACTGCCTGACTGTTCACCGAAACTACTGCCTGCTTAACTCGTATGTTTAGAACTCTGGGTAGGTGCACCCTCGGTAGCTCGCCCTGTGGTAGTCCACCCGACTCGTCTAGGCAACCTCGCCCTTGGTTCACTTGTCATTTTGTTGTTCGGTTTTCTACATTTTCGGTCTTGTGTTTCTGCCCAACCCATCTTCCTACACTTCGACCTACACCATATGCAACTCTTCCTTTGCTCGCCAAGTTCGGTTGGTCTGCTTGGATGACTTGCGTTGATTTCTCCTCCTCCATGCATCCTCTGCCTATATGTACGGTTCTGCCATGAATATTGATGGGTCGGTCTACCTAGGTCGACCATATAACTTGGCCACCAAAACACGTTAGTTCATCACTCCTTAAGTCGACTCGCCCCAAATATGGGTCAATGCACCAACCACTTAGTTTTTCTCCCTTCGTATAAACCCATCTCAACTCATCCAACACTTAGTCGTTTTTCAATATTCTTGATTTTTTTACCCTAGTGCTAGCTCGTTACAACTCGCCTTCTTGTCACACTTCATCACATATGACTCATGACTTCATTGCATTTCGTCGCATATGACTCGGGCACATTTAACTGACCACCCGACTCATCGCACCTCGACTTGTCGCCTTTAATCGAAAGTCTTGTCACCCAGCTTGTCGCACATCACCAACTCGTAGGCGTGACACCCTCCATCTCGCATCCCAATGAAAAGTAAAATTTTGGCGATTGTTTTAATAATAATGTTTTTTTTTCTTATTTATTTTCATGATAAATAATATTATTGTTTATTTATATGACTAATATTTTTTTATTCAAAAAAAATTATTATAAAAATTACACTAAATCAAATTTACACCTAGTTTATTAATTTATTTTTTAATTAAATATTTGAATAGGTTTTTTCAACCAGAGTAACACGGCGTGGTGATCAGTTGTATTGACATTGTTATGAAAATTGGATATAATTCTGGTACTTAAGTATGATGTTTCTTTTTAATTTTTTTTTTTAAGTTTAATAAATTTAGTTTTTTTATCTTAAATGAGGATGTTTAGATTTAGTTTATTGTTTATTTTTCATTATAGAATTTACGAAAATGGGTTTTTATTTTGGTATGGTTTATTTTTTCTTAAATTTGTAGAATGTAAAGATAATTTTGATTTTATAATTTGAGGTTAATAGATATCTTTCAATGTAATTTTTTTTAATATTTATATTGCTATAAGTTTGGTAACATCTCCACTTTGATTTTTATTTTATAATTTTAATTTATGATTTATAATGTTGGATTGTCATTTTGATAAACTTTTATTGATGTAATATGTTTTATTTTGAAATATTGTTAGTAATTCGAGGAGGGGAAGCTTACACAAAAATTGATGTTATGAGAAAGAAGTTTTGAAAGAATTGGAAAATTCAATAGAAATAGAAATATCTAGTTTTTAATTAAAATTCCATGGTCTCTATTTACTAGAAATGAATAAAGAAAAGTAAGCAGTAGTCAAGCTACCTACTTCCTACAATAACGAGAAGATATGGAAGTGGTATAAGACTATCCTAGAGGTATGAGGGAAGTACCTCTTTGGTGGTTTTTGAATTACCATGTAGTCTAGATTATGGACTATGAAATCTGATTAGAGTGTGTGTTATGGTTGTTGTGGTTGTGTGGGGGAAGAGAGGAACCTATGTGTAGAGACAATGACACTGAAAAGGAGAAACTTGTAGGAAGAAATAAACATTTATGAGGGGCTTTGATACTGAGATTCTCAGTGAGAGTTTTTTTTAGAGAAATCATCTATGTGACAATAACTTGTGAGAAAGTTATGAATCCTATGTTTTGGTCAAAGAAACCAATGTTCAAATCTTCAACCTAAGTTGGGAAGAAAGGGCAATGAGTTATTCTAGATGATTTTGTTTAGTTAGCATGAAAATCACTTAGAAAGTGAGGTGCGAAGGGTAGCAAAGGACCACCTTAATAGTAGGTGAGCCAATTTGGCAACCTTGTGACTACAATTAGACCCTAGTTTAATGGGTTGATTGATTGCATTCTGATTTCTATGCATGAAGGAGAGTTTCCTTGATATCACTACCCTTTCATTAAACCTTTTGATTGACTAACAAAGGCTTCCTCTTGCGGTATCGAATATAACTTTAGGGTGGCTTGCTAAAAGAAAAGTACAGTGTAGTTGAGCCTATGGTTGGGTGGGAGGACAATGGCTCTCCCTTATTCAGTTTTAGGAAAAGATAAAATCACTTTAAATTAGTGCATTTCTCTTTCTTGATATATATATATATATATATATATATATAATATATATAGTTCCATGAATGATTTTACAATGGATTGGTGAGTAGGAATGTATTGTTGAACTAAAGCTTTATGTAATTGTGCTTGGTCACTAGTTGTAATTCCAATAAGGATAAGCTAAGTTGCATTTACTTATGACATCACATATGTGTATTGCCTTTTGTCATGGGATTTCATAAACAAACAAAAATTAAAGCACCTTAATGGGTCTCGGACCATCAAGTTGGGTGTGTATCAGTAGTTGGGAAAATAATATTTAATATATGAAAAAGGACAATTATTCAAGTTACCTATTATGTGAATTAAGAGCCTATGCATTAACTCTAAAGTTTAGTATAAGAATACAAACTTGATTTTAGAGAGGGGTTTGAGAGGAAAGGGTCTTCCTAAACCATCTAATATAATGTGTTGGAGGGTTCAATAATGAACTTCTCAACTATTCGAAATTTATTGAAATGCCTTATTGGGCTTGTATGACCTTTAAAATAAATTTAAATATTAACAACTTCGTGGATAGGTGTACAGTTGAGAAACTAGAATTTGAACCTATATGGGGATTAGGAGATTTGGAGGTATTCATGCAATAATGTTTGAGAAGGTTATGGGAACGTCCTAGTATTGGGATTGATAATAAATTAAGACCCAAGATCAATTGGGAAGGCTCAATAACTCCTTTGACTTGTGAAGACTCTTAAAGAGAATAAATGGGATTTATAATTGGTTGAAGAACAACTAGGAAGGGTCATGATTTTTTAGCAAATAACCTTAAGTCTTGCCTCTATAACTAATATTGGAATGGGATCAAACTCCTAGATTTATCATAATTGGAAAGAGGTAAAGGATTTTTGGATTCCTTTATAGCATAATATGGACCTCACAATCCTTGGAAGGATTTGTAAAAAACATATGCCCCATTAGAATTTCCTTCAATTAATGGAAAAAGGCTTCAAATTTAATTTACAAGTCTATAATTATATTTATTTTGAATGTTGACTTAGCCCTAGACCCTAGTCACATGAGCTATTTAGGACTATAGTTAGACCAAGTGGTCAGGGAAGGAGTTATAGTGGATACCAAATATTTGGATATTTAGATATTGATGGATCTAGACTTCCTTCATATGGATGAAGGAGAAAGGGGTTACATCAGAAGGCATAAATATGTATATTTGGCATCCATGCTTTTACGGCACATGTAGTTTCTATAAAGGGTTGTCTAGATTTTTCATATATATAGATATCCACATATCTAGGAATCTAGGATTTATTTAAATGGATCCCAAACACATATCCAAATGTAGCATGGCTTAGATGGGTGGAACCTTAAGGAAAATGAACCTTACATGTAGGAACCCTGACAATAGATATATGTGATTATCCAAAATCTAGCATTTTCTAGAAAGAAAGAAGTTGAACTAAAAATAAAAATATTGAATATGGATGACAGGTGGATAAGGCATGTGTAAATTACATGGAGTCCTTGTAAGATGAACCCTAGTCTATGCAATAAGTAAAGGGTTAAAATGACAAGCTGACATGGCATGTTGACCTGGAATCATGAGTGTGTGAAGGAGCTGATATGGTGGCTAATATGGGATCCATTGTGGTTTCTGACATGAATATTGGAAATATGAGATCGACAATTTTGAAGAAAATAACCTTTTTAGGTTTCTACAAGATATTAGATGGTCCAAATATTGGGGAATTCAAATATCTAAAGATGAAAAATATCGAACTGCATTGGAAATGCCCCGATGGCATGATGATAATGTGGCAATTAAGCATGATAGTGTTGATGAAGAAAGTTGGAGTGGTAACTTTCGTGGAAGTTTATGTGGAAAAAATCCAGATATCGAATATTGTAGATATTTTTGAATCCAAATATCTAGGAATTCGACCTTTTAATTAGATGGATTTATGGAAAAACCTAAATAGAAGATGTTCTAAAAACCAAGAATCCAAATATTTGAAAATTTGGATTTTCAATTAATTGGATTTATGGAAACATCTAACACAACACATGTTACAGAAATCCTAGAATATGGATTTTCAATTAATGGAATAATTGGAAACATCTTAATGGAGTATATTCAAATATCTAGAAATTTGGACATCTAGATATTTGGCTCATTAACTTGACTGCCTCACCAGGATCTATATGTTGGAGGATCCCAACATTTTGGAATCTGGAACTTTTAAGAATAGATATGGGGGAGGAGAAATAAAATCCTGGATTTAAAGCTGAAGTGTCTAACTTGTGGATGTGGAATGATATGTTGGTGACTTGTGGGCATAGGATTGTCACATGTCAACTTTATAGTTGTTAATGTGGCTTAAAATGGAAAATGTTTCTAGGGCCATAAAAGTGTGTTTAGAGCTATGAATGCGATGAAATTTATGTCAATGGAAATATCCCAATGAGCAAATGATGGTGTTGGTCTCAATAAAGAAGTTTGAGATGGTTAAAAGAAGAAAAAAATTGTTTAAAACCCACATTGTTAAGGTGACATAGGAGGTCAGTACTAGAAACCCCATTCTCTCAAAGAGGCCTAGAGGGGATTCGATATGTTATAGAGTGGTACAAGAGCTAATTTTTAACACTTGGGTTGAATGGGCTTAGGGGAGAGTGAGATTCAACATTTACCATGCAGATTGTTGTTTATGCAAGAAAAGATTACTAATGAATTGTTAATTTTAAATTTAATTGTTTGAAAATGAAAGAAGATAGGGACAAAATCTATGCCATTTTGAGGAACTTGTATTTCTGCAAATTCATTTGTGTTGGATTATAATTATACTGAGAGAGTGGGATGAATAGTGTAATGGCCAAATTTAACAATTAGAATAATTAAATCATTTTAAACATCAATCATATAAGAAACACATGAGAACTCTAGATATACATGGAAACCCTTAAAGGGAAAAAGCCACAAATTTGATGTGTAATAATATTCTCGTAGGAACCAACCTACTTTTACATCAATTTACTAGGACCAACCAGAAGGAGACATCCACCCACAATTTTATAAGCACCAACCTAAAGGAGACAACTACCTCTTGATTTCATAGGTACCTATTGGGTTGTGTTATATTCTTTTTGCGACTAACCTATGTAGTGGACCGGGGGGTTTCGTTGTGCCGATTGTGCAGCGGTGGGGTCATAGGGGGGCGGATAGCCCCCCTCTGTGGGGTCCGGGGCAGCGCCCTGGGAAATTGTTTTTTTTTTTGGACCCTATATTAGGTTGGGTGAACCTACCTATGGTTTTCAGTCTATGGTTTTGGACGAGATGGTTTTCGGTCCATGGTATTGGATGCTTCGGGATGTATAAATATGTATTGTAAAATTGAAAGGAACATAATGAAA
>APFE030190060.1:17176-33881 GCA_000404065.3 Pinus taeda
TATATGGGAAGCAGAATTGGGTGAGTTTCCCCTCTGGTGGTAAGAGGACGAAACAAATATTAGAGCTTGTGCACAGTGATGTGTTTGGACCTGTGAAAGTTCACTGGGTAATCTGTGTACTATGTATCATTTATAGATGACTTCTCAAGGAATACATGGATATATTTCCTTAAGAAGAAATCTGAAGTCTTTGACAGGTTTAAAGAATTTAAGGCTCTAGTGGAAAATCAAACAGAGAAGAAGATAAAAGTACTGAGGACAGACAATGGTGGAGAATTCTGTAGCAAGGAATTTGAAGAATTTTGTAAGAAGAGTGGTATAGCATGGCAGAAGACTACTCCATATACACCTCAGCAAAATGGAGTCGCAGAAAGAATGAACAAGACGTTGATGGAAAGGGCAAGAAGCATGCTCAGTGGTGCCGGGTTAGGATAAGAATTCTGGGCAGAGGCGGTGGATATTGCATGTTACTTGGTCAACAGGTCACCTTCATCAGCGTTGGAGGATAAGACTCCACAAGAAGTATGGACTGGTAAGAAACCCTCTCTTTACATCTGAGGGTATTTGGATGTGATGCATATGTACATGTTCCAAAGGAGAAACAAACCAAGTTGGATAGTAAATCTGAAAAGTGCATCTTATTGGGTATAAGGATGGTTTAAAGGGTTATAAGCTTTGGAACCCAGTAACAAGGAAGGTTGTGTACAGTCGAGATGTGGTGTTCAGAGAGGTGAAAGAGGTTATTAAACATGAAGTCCAACCAAAGGAACCTGTGAAGATAGAGTTTGAACTAAAGGAGGAAGAATCAGACTCTGTATCAGAGGAGGAATCAGAAGATGAAGAGCCACAAACTTCGGCTGTGAGAAGATCAGTTCAAGAAAGAAGGCAGCAGAAAGGTATAGTCCATCTGCTTTCTGTTCAAATTTTTCTTTTTCTATTACTGATGACGATCCCAGAACTGTTAAGGAAGCAGTGGATTCAGAGGATGGAAAACTCTGGAAAGAGGCCATGGTTGATGAAATGGCATCTTTGCACAAAAATGAGGCTTGGGATCTGGTGGAGTTGCCGCTGGAAGGAAACCCATTGGCAGCAAATGGGTGTTCAAGAAGAAGACAAATGCAGAAGGGAAGGTGGAGAAATACAAAGCTCGGTTGGTAGCAAAAGGTTATTCCCAGGTGCCGGGAATTGATTTTGGTGATATTTTTTCTCCTGTTGCCAAGGTAACTTCTATTAGATTACTTTTATCTGTTGCTGTTGCTTTTGATTTTGAGGTAGAACAGATGGATGTGAAGACAGCATTTCTTCACGGGGATTTGGAAGAGGAAATCTACGTGAAGCAACCTGAAGGCTTTGTGGTGAAGGGTAAGAAAGAACTAGTATGCAAGTTAAAGAAGTCTCTGTATGGGTTAAAACAGTCACCAAGGATGTGGTATCAGAAATTTGATACATTTATACGGGGACTTGGCTTCACCAGATCACTGTGTGTATTTTAATTAATTGGTGACCATGTTATTTATCTGGTCTTGTATGTGGATGATATGTTGCTGGTTGGAAATGACAAAGAAATTATCCAGGATTTGAAGACCCAATTGTCCTCCAAATTTGACATGAAAGATTCTCGGTGCTGCAAACTATATTTTGGGCATGGAAATTAAAAGAGATCGGGCAAAGAGGAAGCTCTGGTTAAACCAGAGGAAGTATGTCAAGACAATATTGCAGAGCTTTAATATGCAGGATAGTAAACCGTGAAGGTTCCTATTCCTGTAGGTGTGAGGTTATCTGCTGAACAGTGTCCCAAGACACAAGAAGAGGAAGAGGACATGTCCCGTGTTCCATATGCAAGTGTAGTCGGTAGCTTGATGTGTGAAATGGTCTATACTAGACCAGACATTGCACATGTAGTGGGAGTATTGAGCAGGTTTATGTCAAAACCAGGGAAGGAGCATTGGACAACAGTGAAGTTGGTTTTCAGGAATTTGCATGGCACTAGTGATTTTGGTTTGTGCTACCAAGGAAGACCAGGATTGGACAGAGTGTTCGATATTCGTGGCTTTGTTGATGTAGACTAGGCTGGAGATCTGGATCAGAGAAGATCTACAAGTGGGTATGTGTTTAACCTATTTGGAGGTGCAGTCAGTTGGATGAGTAAGAAACAATATGTAGTGGCACTATCAACTACAGAGGCAGAATACATGGCAGCCACTCATGCAAGCAAGGAAGCAGTTTGGGTGCAGAGATTGCGTTCAAGTATGGGGTTAGTACAGGGTACTATAAGGATAGACTGTGATAGCCAAAGTGCAATTTTTTTAGCAAAGAACCCCACTTATCATTCCAAGACAAAGCACATTGATGTTTCAGTATCACTTTGTGAGGGATATGATAGAAGACAAAAGGGTGTTGCTGGTAAAGGTGGACACTTTGAAGAATACTGCAGATGCATTGAAAAAATCTGTGAGCTCTGAGAAGTTCTCTTGGTGTAGAGAAACAATGGGCGTTTCAGGGTTGAACAAATGACTAAGCTCTCCTGTGGCCCCCTGTGGAAACAAAACTACAAGTGGGAGATTGTTGGGTTGTGTTATATTCTTTCCACAACTAACCTACATAGTGAATTGGGCGGCTAGAGGGGGGGCGGAGCCCCCCCTTCGTTGTGTCGATTGCACAGCGGGGGGGTCACAGGGGGGCCGGCAGCCCCCCCTGTCTGGGGGGTTTGAGGGGGGTGGGTAGCCCCCCTCTATGGGGTTCGAGGCAGCGGCCCAGGAATTTTTTTTTTTTTGGACCCTATATTAGGTTGGGCGAACCTACCTATGGTTTTTGGTCCATGGTTTTGGATGCGATGGTTTTCAAGGCATGGTATTGGATGCTTCGGCATGTATAAATATGTATTGTAACATTGAAAGGAACATAATGAAAAATCAAGCTGGTAGTCCTGGTTTTCGGATCTAGTGGGAAATCTCTGCGTATATGTGTTTTATGTGTTATGCTCTAACATTTTTATTTTTCCTGTGATTTAGAATTTGTATGCAGGTAATTTCTGTATGGGGTTAAAACCTACAGTACCAACATGAACGAGACACCTATGCTTCTCAAATTTATTATGTTTTTCCTTGTTCCTCTAAATTTTTCACTCCACTCTCTACTCTATAGTTTTGCACACAACTCCAACTCTGATCTTATCAACACTCCACACTTCTTTTTGTTCTATACTCTATAGTTCTACAAATGACTTCATTCACTACAAGGATTAATCACTTCTCCTCTAACTTATTTAACACTTTTTTTTGGTCTCCATCTCTCCCTTTACTTGATCTGTTGTAGCTCTCTTGGTCTCACTAGTTTTGGCTATTCTCGTAAAAACTCACACACTTTAGGTAAGTGTTTCAACAATAATTTCAATTGTTAATCTTTATATTTATATATTACTTCATCTTTTACCATGGGTATCGATCCATGTTATTGACCCATGGTATCATGGGAATTTACTGATTCATGCTACTTTTCTTATGCATGAAACTTCTTTGTTCCTTTCTTTTCTCATGGCATCCAACTTGTGTTTTTCATTATCAATATGGTGTAGTTTAAATGATAACTCCCTTTCATCCAACATTTTACCACTCATTCCCTTCCCATATTACCATGTTTGTAACCAAGGTACCATCATACGAGGACTTTGGAATATTGGAACACTTTTCCTTTTACATATGATGATGTGGTGATGATTATCCCTCAAAGGATACTCCCTAACTCTCTGTGACCATGGTTTGTGATTGTATCCTTTACACATTGCGCCGCACTATAAAATAGTTTTTCCTAGGCTCGCAGACCTTGGGTGATGGACTTTGGCACCTCATAACCTAGTGTTATCACTTAGTGCTTACATACAAAATACAAAATATCCTTCAAAACTTTTAGCTCTAAGTGTTAGACCCTTGAGCACCAAATATTGTGGGCTATCACCTTGTCCTTTGCTTGGAACTTTGATTGTTAGAATCTTGTCCCTATATTCACACTATATAACATTTGAATTCCTTAGCTCCAAGTGTTAAACTATTAATCACTCATGACAAATAGATGTGACCTCGGTGCTAACATACTGCTCCAGTATACTCAAGTCACAAGCATCTCGATGAATGAAACTAAAATTGACAAACTACTTCAACCTCGACCGATATTTTTGGAAATTTCATCATTATATTCGGCTACTACATAATGGAGGTTCTACCTAGCCAATCATCCTAATATCCTGGTATTACATTACCCTAGTATGGACCCACAAGAGTTAATCCCTTGGTTTTCTGCATCTAAAGCATGTAACCTTTTTTTACCAAATGTAATACATGTGAAATCCTTGCCAAACCAGATCTTAGTATGAATCATGAGGCCTTTGGATCGACCATGCCAATCCATCATGGACCAATCATTGTTGCCCATGTTGTCTTATTTCCATGTCACTTTCTATGTCAAACCTTTGCCATGGCATACTAGATACCGACCGTTATGTTTATATCTACAAATGGACTCTTGTGCTTGGTACATTAGTACTCCATTACAAGAGTCAACATTGCTACATCACCTACTATTTCACCTACCATGTCCACACGCTGATTGATGACTTGTACTTGTGATTTGTTATTTTCCAACCATCTAGTAAGCTATGCAAATTGACCAAAAACGAGTGCCACATGTCACTTGCCTTTGTTTCCACATCATTGGATTTGTCACTTGTTGTCCTTGGAGTGCCACGTCATCTTGGCCATGTCATATGATTGTCACATCATACTCGCTTAATGATTTTCTCTATTCCATCATGTGCTCGGTGCGTCGATGTTCTTAAACTCTACTGATCTCCATATGGTATGCTTTAACTTAATATAAGTAAGGCTTAATGTTGAAGTTTCTAAGTCTACCAATTAGAAACCCTCCATGCACTTTACTGATTTATTCCTACCTACTTGTTTCATTACTTAACAAGTTATTTACAATGTAAACACTAAAAATAAACACTAGTGCATGCTCAAAATGTTACAGATCATCAACTGAAGGAAAGAAAAACAAGCATACAAAATGACACCATTATTTTTGGCCCAAAGTCCCTAGAAAAATCCAATGTAGGAAAACCAGTGCAATTATCTAAGGGCTTTTTTATTAAGCAATTTCAGAGTACAATTTGTGTGCCAATCAAGCTTACCCAACAGAGAATTCCCTTGGCAGTAGTACCTCTCAGTTTGAGACAAATATCCCATCTAAAACCTTGGATAAACCCTTGGCAGTTCCTCAGCTCCAATCTACCATAATAACCCTAACATCTGCATTTCTGGACCGTGTCCACGGCAGATTCACTTAGTGAACCTCTAATATATCACGTGAATTCGTGGCATATTAAATAATGCCCTTAATTTGACTACATAGTCAAAAATCCATCTAAAATCATATTATTTAACCCCCTACCAATATGAACTCAATGTAGCTTCCCAATTTAAAAAACCCCTATTTCACTAGTTATTGTAGGTATCCATTTTTCCATTAGCATTTTTTATACCCCTTTATATTTTTTCATTAACTTTAAGCTCCATTTTTGATATTTTCCAATATAAAAACCCTTTACTCCCTATATATCCACCAATATATTATGTCATTCTTTCCTCAATATATATCCCCCAGTATGAACCCACGTGGTATGATATTGCTCCCCCAATGAAGCCCCCATGACTATGTCAGCCTTTCTCTGCCTAGCACTCGGGCTGCATCACCCTGAATGGCCTGCATCAACCTCTCTCTGCGTAGCGCTAGGCCTGCATCACCCTGAATGGCCTATGTCAACCTCAAGAGGCCCTGCATAAGCCTTCTAGCCCTTTGTGTCAGCTACCCTAACATCTCTGAAGCACTATGTAACTCCTAGTTGCCTCTGTGTGGTCCTGCATGATCCCTCGCCGCTACTGCGTCACTCTCTCTCGCTCTTGTTCTGATATCCTAGCACTATCTCTGCCTCTTTGTCTCTCTGTACTCACTTCCCCTTAGCCGCAACTCCAATCACTAATTCTATCTCTCTTAGAAAACCTCGCTCTAGAGAATAGAATGATTGATCATTTGGTGTGCTCTCCGAGTGACACTCAAGCCTCCTCTTATACTTTTCTCGTTGACATATCAATGACTGATATTAAGTCCCTAATCAATAGCTAAGATTAGATCTAGCTTGATCCATGTCTTTTGGACCATTCTAACATAGTTTTATATTAATCCACATTAATATTTTAGTTTCCCTAAGTTTAGACTTAACGAATCTGTTAAAAATATTAATTACTTTAATATTTCTCAACCTATTTAGAATCTACCCAAACCCTTTCTAGGTATTGGAGATCTCATGTGCCCCAAACTCTCCACTAAGTTTCATGGCTAGAGCACATCCGATTCTACCCCAAATTAACACTCCCTCTTAGAAAAGACTGTGCTCTAGTAATACTCCTCACTGAGTATCACCTTGGTCATTCAGCATCGGTTCCTGTGCTGATGCTAGGCCTATTGCCCAACATCCTCTTCACTACTACATCCTGTACTTCTACTAATGGCCTTGCCATTTCCACTGTTGCATCCATATTGTTGCTGGTCCTTTCCCCCAACACTGCATCCACACTACAACTCCTCTCATCATGCTGCATCATGATGCCCACTGCTACACTACAACTTAGTTACTGATAAGTAAGTAATTGATCTGCCAACTCTGACCTCTCTATTAGGCTAGAGACCCTCTTGATGTTGAAGCTCCCTCTGTCACTGACAAGTGCTCCCTCTCTGACCTTTGTGCTACTGTAACAACTCCATGCATCTCACACCATTGCACACCTCTATATGCCATCCTACACTCGTGCAACACTCCCGTGCCTTTCGAACCATTGCATCATGTTAGCCTCATGCTCTCTTAGGACTCTTGCACTGTAGCTTTCTCTGTCGCTTCATCTGCATCCATCTCTACCCAAATTTTCTAGTCCCGCTACTCCTCTTCGGGGCTCCCGTAGCATGGTCTAATCCAAGAGGATGGGTACCTCAAGGATCCTATCCCTCATCACCTGTAGTCCATCTGACTATAGCTCTATGTCCCCACACTTCTGCTCAATTGGCGTGTGTGCAGTCATGGCTCAGTCATCAACTGTATCTAGTCCCTTCTCTACCCTTGATGGCGCTGCCTTAGTCTCGGAAGACTCTCCCTTACTTTTCATCCTTAGAAACTGGGTCGCATAATGACCTAGCTCCCCACAGTGGAAGCACTTGATCTTGGAGAGATCCTTCTTCTTCCGCTTTTCTTGCTTTCCCTCAGATGCTAGGGCAACATCTTCCTCCTCCTCCTTTTTGACTTTGATCCCCTTACTGCTGCTTCCTGCCTTTGTCTACCGTCTGATCTCTTCTTGGCAAAGAGACACCCACTTCTCATCCCAAGGTGGAAGTGTCCCTATGCCTAGTATACTTTGGAAAAATACCTCTGAGTCTTCTGAGACTACATTCAAGGTTGTTCTCACCATCAATTCTTGATCTGGTGTGGCTCCTATGGAAGTCAACTGATCTCAGATCTCATTCAGCCCTCCGATGAAGGTGTCAATCATTTCTACCTTCTTCATCTGATATGACCTCATTTGATTTTCTAGTAACATCCTTCTTTGCACATAAGTATGCTGGTACAATTTCTTTAGGGCCTCCCACATCTCATTTTCTGTTTCCTTCTTGGCAATGTGTGGTACTACATGGTCCTTGACCTCGTCAAGGATGATGCTCTTAACCCTTGCCATTGCCTCCTTGTACTTGTCGTTCTTAGCTGGGTTGACTGGGATCACTATTGTACTCATGACGATGTTCTTCACACGATTTTTGTAATGTACGGATAAGATTCTCGCCTTCTAGACTGGGAAGTTTTAAGCTCCATCCAGTCTGTCCTGGTCTCTTACTCTGTGTAGTGTCATGTTGCTCTTCTACTTCCCTCTTGGAAGTTCTCAATGTGACTCCCTCTGAGTCCCAATTTACCTCTTGGAAATCCTTCTGTCGATGTCGAGATGCCCCCTACTCTGATCATCTATGCAACTGCTTCACTGATTTGGATTTCTCGGCTAGAAACCCTCAATAGAAACTCCCTCCTCTTTGCCCTCTTAGGTACTATTCTGACTATAGTACCCCACCAAATCCACTCTGCAACTTTCCCATAGCCTCATAAACCCCAACAACATGAAGGTAAGATCTCCTAAGATCTATGCAACCTTGGCACCAACAACTTGGCCTTTGCAACCAACTATGTTAGCCTTCCTAGCTTCTGCATGGCTCTGTGTGAGTCTCCCTTTTCCTCCCTTAGCCTCTGCACTTCCTCTTCCTGGCTCACCCTTGATGATGCAAGCACTGCATCACCCTTCCCTTGTTTCTGCTCTGCTAGAAACAATTTTTGTCACTTCAGAGAACTGTTTTTTGCTGCTATTGCTCTGCTTGGCTGATGTCCTCAGTGCTCCTATGATCTGCAACCATGCTCTAATACCGTGTTGAAGTTTCTAAGTCTACCAGTTAGAAACCCTCCATGCACTTTGCTGATTTATTCCTACCTACTTGTTATATTACTTAACAAGTTGTTTACAATGTAGATACTAAAAATAAACACTAGTGCATGCTCAACATATTACATATCATCAACTAAAGGAAATAAAAACAAGCATAGAAAATGACACCATTATTTTTGGACCAATGTCCCTGACAAAACCCAATGTGATAAAATCGATGCAACTATCTGAGGGTTTTCATATTAAGAAATTTGAGAGTACAATCTCGGAGCCAAATCTGGCTTACCCAACATAGAATTCCCTTGGTAGTAGTACCTCTCAATCTGAGACAAATGTCCCGGTTGAAACCCCAGATAAACCCTCTGGCAGTTCCTCAGCTCTAATCTGCCCCAGAAACCCCAATGTATGCCTTTCTGGACTACGTCACCCTCTCTCTGCCTAGCGTTGGGTCTGCATAAGCCTCACGAGGCCCTACATCAACCTACTGGCCCTCAGTGTTAGCTACGCTAGCCTCTCTAAAGCTCTTAGCAGCTCCTCGCTGCCTCTACATGGCCTTGCGTGAGCCCTAGCTGCTACTATGTCACTGTCTCTGGCTCCTGCACTGATCGCCCGACACTATCTCTACCTCTCTATCTCTTTGTACTCATTTCCCTTCAACTGCAACTCCGATCACTGATTATATCTCTCTTAGAAAATCAAACTCTAGAGAATAGAATGATTGATCATCTGGTGTGCTCTCTAAGTGACCCTCAAGCCTTCTGTTATACTTTTCTCGTTGACATATCAACGACCAAGATTAGGTCCCTAATCAACAGATAAGATTATATTTGGCTTGATCTATGTCTTTTGAACCATTCTAACATAGTTTTATATTAATCCACATTAATATTTTAATTTCCCTAATTTTAGACTTAGGGATTCCATTAAAAATATTAATTATTCTAATATTTCTCAAGTTGTTTAGTATCTTCTTAAACCCTTTTTGGGTATTGGAGATCTCATGTGCCTCAACCTCTCCACCAAATTTTGTGGCTAGAGCATATCTGATGCTACCCCAAACCAACACTTAGGACATAATTTAATCATGGATTACCTTCATTAGGTGTATGCCTCTGCTTTAAGCATTGCACATGTATGAACACAATATATATCTTTGCCATTAGTTCAAGGCATTCTCAGGCATTAGATCCATCACGTGCATAATTGCTTTGTAGATTTTATGCATGTCACGATCCCAATATTGATATAGGCCATTGATCTACCACACGATTAATTTTCATGGAAAACTAAGATCCATTCCTTGCAAGGGTATTGAGGGGGTTTGAAGGGGGTTTCTAAAAACTACTAGAGACCCCTCAATATTCTTAAACTATTTCCAAGTGTTCTAGGAATTTAATACTTGGGAAATAACTCAAACCCCCCTCTCAGTTAACCAAAATTCATGTCGAGATCCTCAAAGTGGACAAGAGCCACTTATCTCATTCCTTTGTAACATTGTGTCTCAAGTTATCTAGTTATTTTCTCGGCCTTCTGTTGCTTGATCTTGGTTCAACTCCCCTTGAGCTTGACATCAATGACATTGCATAACTTGATATCAATGACAATGCACACTGCCAACAATCTCCCCCTTTGGCATTGATGGCAACACTACCTGGCATAACCCATTCATTGATGTACATTCTTCTAGAACCCCTAACTATTGGATGACTCTTCTTATGTCTTCTTTTTCATCCTTAAGACTACTTCAAATAAAATCAAATTTTTATTATGTCTGCTTCTTCCCCCCCCCTTTGATGTCAATGTAAAAGGGAATAATATAGCTACAATTGGCATTTCTCCCTTTTGGTACCACTCTCCCTATGCATATGCTTCCTTTGTATGAATATCAATTGGTTGTTTTTGCTATGTGCATGAATTCTCTGATTTCTCCATAATACTTCCCCTATCTGTGATCTCTTTTTGTATCTGCATCTAGGCTCCCCTTTGATATATGCTTCTTCTTAATGTCGAATCCCCCCTAAACTGATGTATATCTTGAGACCAATGATGTAAATTTTGGAACCCTTTCATTCCAACATTCCTCTCCTATAGCTCATTATCTAAATTCTTCATATTCTTGAGTTGTTTTGAAGAGCTTCCATATGACTTATGTAGAATACTAATGTGATGGGAGAGATATCACTCCCAACCTTTGTCTAATATACTAAAATTTCTCTCTTGGAAAAGGTTTAGTAAATATATCTGCAATTTTCTCCTTAGTAGGTACATATTCCAATTTAATAGTCTGATCCATTACCTGTTCTCGAACAAAATGATATTTAATAGAATGTTCTTTGTTTTGAAGTGCGTCACACGAATTTTAGGTATATTTGTTGTACTAGTGTTGTCACAAGAAATAGATATTATGATGTGGCCATGCAAAAGTTTGAAATAAATCATTATTAAATCCTTGAAAAACAAAATCGAAAATCAATTGGAGAAATAAAGGACAATGCATTAGCAACAAAATGCCTACCATGCAGTAAATGTAGCTAAGGAAGAAAAAAAGAAACAAATTTGTAACGTTAAAATTAGAATTAAAAACTTAACCAAATCTATAGTATTGACATAAGAAACTTGGGAGTGAAGGTGACATAGAAAGCTATTAACCTCACTAGAGATCTATGTTCGGCATACCCATAGTGCAAGGAAGTGCAACTAGGGGTAATCAATAAAATCTATATGGATGAAAATATATGATTACAAATGAAGGAGATATGTGAGGCCAAAAAGACTAGGAAAGTAATGATGCATAGGACAAGGATCATGACAAGCTGACCAAAGAACAACAACAAGCTTAGATCTCGAGGCCAACTAAAGAACCACTATAAGCTTTGAAGCAAAAGCTAACTAAGGAGAAGAAAATGTAAGTTGAAAAAGTAGCACAACCATAGAAAGGATCCATAGTGAAATAAACACAACTAACTCAACATTAGATAGAGATACCATAGAAACATAATACTTGGCAAATAATTTAGGCAAAAAAATTGATCGTGGAACAAAAGAAAAAGGTAAAAATTGTCACAAAAAATTTGAAGAGGGGAAGAACAAGAGGGAAATTCAACTAAGGCATTCACCACATTCAAGTTGAATGAGAGTAAGAAGCGAAAGTCATGGTCACTTTTAACCCATTACATGTGTTTGATTCAAAAAATGTAGCAGTTATATAAATTATTTAGCAATTAAAGTAATAGATATGGACTAGGTTGACTAAAAACTAAAGTGAACAAAAAAAATGAGCATAAAGAATGGAAAACCTAGAGAGAAAAGGAAAAGTTTGATGAAATTTAACAACAAATGTATGATATATGACTCATAGTCACCATAGTTGATATTGTATCACAAAACTAACGAACCTACTATGCCAACATTTGTAGTAAGTTAAAGGTTACTAAAGCAATAATTCTAGAAACATTTTGGCTAATACAAAAAGTTGGGATATCTTAAGGATCCAATCTGAAAAAGAGAAACTATTTAAAGAGAATCAGTAGGCCTATGAATGAGAATAGTTCCAAGAATGCAAGATAGTGTATATGGAAGAAAAAAAAAGGTAGTTACACACATTTGAGAAGTCAACAAACAAGTGCAACAAGTGCAACATACATAGGAAGATTATAATCCTACATTATGAGAAGTTCAAGATGCTTTAATACTAGAGAGGATGAATTGCTTAATAGAAATGAAATGAATTAATGTTACAAGAAAATAAACCTTATAAGAGTGGCGAAAATTTGAAGGTTGATTGAAAAATATTACTCCTTATATGTACAAAATGTGAATAGATTCCAAAGGCAACCCCTTTACAAATCCTAGTCGTTCATAATCTCTTCAACTATAACTTTTGAGTGAACCAGTGATTGGTCACATGTAGAATCAATAGAATCTAATAGAATTCAATCGATAAACCATAATGATACTCTCACAACTTTTCATTAATATATATACTCCCATATCCTCCCTTCTTTAGAATAAATTAAATTTTGAGAGTGGGGGAGCTATTGGAGATCCCTAGTCAACTAGTTGAATAGGCTGAATAGTCAACGAAATATTGTATAAAGTGTGTTGATTAAAGAATGTAATTAACTAAGTAGTCAAAATAGTCAACTAACTAGCCCGGTTAACCAACCAAGGTAGTTATAAATGTTATAACTACCTTCATTTCAATGATATTACATAACTCTAATGCAAAAATCAATTTCAAAGTCTACCTCAAGTTTTTATTTTCAAACAAACTCGACAAGCTCTCAAAACTCTAAACCGGAATTCCAACATAAAATTATCTAATGACATTGCAAACTTCATATGTATAAGAAAATCAAGTGGTTACTTAAGATTTTGCAATATACCATGAGATTTGTTAACTGCTCATACAAGAAATTATAAAAACTTTGTATTTATACATGTGCATAGAGAATACATAATAGCGAAAACTCAATACAAAAGATATATAATGACTGCACAACACGTGCTTACCAACGTCTCTGAAAGAGGTGGAACCAAATGTCACTAAGAGGTGGAACCAAGTGCATCTTGCTTTACCTTTGAGTTTGACTGTCACTAATGTCATTAAAGACATCAAGCTCATGCTATGACTTTTAAGAACGGCATCAAAGACTTAGGTTTCACCAAAGACTTTTGACGCACTCTTTTCCAATCTGCTTTACGTTTCATGTGTTAAATATTCCTTATCTCTTCATAGGAGAGAGGCACCACCATCTTATCTTGCCACGTAATAAGCCAGTGTCATCGATAATAAGATCGATCACACATTGTCTAGGTATGAGAAGATTAGGTAAATTTGAGGTGACATGTGTGGCTTACTACGCTTGGATGCATTCATTTGCCCTTGTTTTTGTCTTTAATATTTTTTTTGGAGGGTAGTTACACCAATAATGTTCCTTTTTTGGAGGGTAGTTACACCAATAATGTTCTTGGTATTAAATAAGCAAAGAATTCTACTTATATGTTATATAGGTCAAAAATAGAGAAATATGTTTAACCTGATATGGACATAGTGATATAATGTGGAATGAGTGATAATGTAAGGCTTTGATTTTAGTACTATTCAGATTTGAATTTTATTGAATCATGTTAAAGTTATGTATAGGTTATTATAAATTTTAGTTAAATGTATTTTAAAATTTGAATAAAATATTAAGTCATTTATTTTATTTTTACTTTTATTATTATTATTAATTTTGTTAATTAGGTTTTTTTAGATAGTTGGCAAAATAACTATTATTTTTTTTCGTGGGTTTAAATTTTTACTAATAACATCATGAATATTGTTGTAATGACTTTGTGCTTATTAATATTATTGTATTAACTTCATGCCTTATAAACTCTTAAATACATAAACTTGTAAGTTCACCTAATACTAACAACTTTATTATAACCTTCCAATTGAAAAAAACCTTATTTCTTAGAAATATGCTTCAACCACCATATATAATTACTTACATGGTATGGCATTTACAAAATTTAAATTACAATTTGATAGTTACATATAATGTGGTTACTCCACTTGCACAATATTTTGTGATCTTACTTATGACTATGTGAAAGAATTGAATTTTCCTTTTTCCTAAGAACACTTCCTAGAATAAATTGCTTTCTGAAAAGAACAATTCTCACGACATAGTTTTGTATAGATTTTCATGAAAGACATAACAATAGTTAACCATTTCTATTTAGCTATGTTTAAAGGAAAAGTACTTACATTAATATTAAAATCATAGAAAGAGGATGATGTTTAGCTTTTGGTGTTGTTATAGTATAATAAAGCAGAGGTTAATAACGGGAGTATCCATTCCAATATAAAGATAGAATGTGCTAAGTAAGTTAGGAGGATAAAAGGTAAAGGTGAAAAGGAGGTAGAGGTGAAGAAGTTATTTAATAAAGATATGGATTTTTGTATGGTTGTTTGTGTTAGGATATTCCGACATATAGGAAATAGTTAAGTATAACTTGGTCTAGTATAGAGTTAGGTAAAGTGTGTTTCTTTACTATGTACTTTTGTAACTTATAATCCGAAGGTCATGATATGTAGTGATCCGACGGTTCATTCTCTCCTCGGTATTACCGACACTTGATCCATGGCTTAACACTCGATTGGTTCATGATCTCTATTTAAAGAACATGGAGGGTCATTTGTAGGTTAACTGTTTATGAGAGAATCCTATGTAAAATTTCATTCTTTTATTAACAAATTCCCTGAAGTGGCCGCGTTGGCTCAGGCCGTGGACTGTTTCCCTCTTTGAGGGTTTTAACCACATCCAAAACACTGGTGTATTGATCTGTGATCTGTTTGTGAGTGGTGTCCTTTGGTGTTCTGTCGGAGGAACTTACCCTGTAAATTCCTACATGGTATCAGAGCTATTTGAGGGTCGCATCCGTTGGTGATCCAAATCTGAAGCCGGTACAACTGCATCCGACTACTGTTTTCTAGATCTGTTGTTTTTGACTGCTTTCAGGCCGAGAGGACTGCACTGTTGTGTTAGGAGCATCTATTCCAGTGAGGAACCCCTTTCGTTTCACGCGAAAAGGTTTCTGGTAGCCCTAGCTACGTCATTTTTAAGATCTGGAGGTATATAATGTTTATTTGCAGTTTCTAGTTATTTTCTCTTTGTTTATTATTTCGGTTTATTTAGCTTCTTTTTTATTACCGGATCTATACCTTTAATTTCTGTGTATGATCTTTTCCCTGTGACTCTATGCGATCTGGGCAAATCAGAAACAAAGAGGAAGGATTTTTCTCATGCGTATGCTCTTTTCCGCTGCACCTTAGTGTGATCTCGGAAAATCAGAAACATTGAGGAAAATATTTAGATTCTGGGTAAAGCTAACTTTAAGCCATAAGGTTTTTTTTTTTTGTATGTCTGTGTTGGGTTTTGTGTTTTTTGTTTTGTAAGGAAAAAAGAGCTTTCTCAAGCAAGCACGAAACCCAAAGCTTCAGTGACAAGAAAAACAAAGCACCCCCCCCTCTCTCTCAAACTTTTTGTTTAGCTCACTTGGTTCAAAGCTAATTTATGAGAGTAGAGGTCTTGAGTTCAAGTCTCCTTTTTGTTGGAAAGGGGGCGTTTTTTTTCATTTCCGCACATTCCCGCACTTCGTCAGCGCCTTCATCAACTTTTCTTCAAAAAGCCATAACTCCTTCATCCGGAAGCCGTTTTCAGAGCCGGTTTTTTTGAACCAGCCTAATTTTTCGAGATCTTTTCCATTGGAACACTTAGTTTCAGCATATATAGCTTCAGTTTCTGTTAAAATGGAAAGTCCATACCAAGTTATTCTTGACAGCACCAACTACTTCCAATCGTGGTCCTACATTGTGGATTTACTTAGAAGTAAAGGTCTTTACAGAATAGCATCAGGCCAAGAAACCAAACCAAAAGATGAAGATAAGGCAGCTAAATGGGAAAATAGGCAAGATCAAGCACGTGGGTTGATAGGGATGTCTATTTCTCCCGATCTTAGATTCCATATTGCAGAACTTGATACTCCTCATGAAGCATTGCACCAAATCACTAAAGTTTTTGGGATTAAAAATGAAATTAGAGCCCATCAACTTGAAAATGAGTTGCTTACATTGGATCCTAATAATTTTTCTTGCATTGAAGATTTCTTGTCCAAATTCAAGACCCTTAAATATCTCTTGGAGGTGTTAAGGTTAAGAAAGAAGATAGTAACCTTATTTATTTCATCCTTACTAAGTTGGGACCAGCCTACTCTGTATTTGTTTCCACTTCCATTCTACAAGAGAAGCCTTCATTTCTCAAGGACATGACTACAAGCCCCCTTCCTTTGATGCTTTTTGTGATTCTTTAATAAGAGAACAAGAAAAACTCTTACACCTTGGTCTTCTTAATCTTGGAAAATCTTCTAAGAAAGCGTTAACCGCCCAGTAGCAACCAAACTCAAAGAATCCTAAGAAGTCGTATCCTAAAAAGAATGGTCCTAAACCAAACAAGGGTCCTAAGCAATTTCAGCCTCAAAATGAAATTCATTTCACCAGAATGATAAGGCAAATAAAAACAAAGGGAAGAAGACTGATAGACATTGCAACTTTTGTAATCAAGATGGCCACTTAGAATCTAAATGCTTTAAGAAGATGGAATCCTTGGAAGCAGCAATGAAGAAGCATA
>APFE030190060.1:48413-63570 GCA_000404065.3 Pinus taeda
TGACAAACAAATGTTTCACCTCATTATCTAAAAAGAACAACTTTTCAAAAGTGTCATATAGTACTTTCCCTGTAGGCAAGGCCTTGATACCTGAAGTACTGGCTTGCTCCTTGACCAACTTCCTTAGTCTATTTGTGTAGTCCAATTGGATCATGAGTTTATCATGGATGACCATAGGACTGGGAAGGTCTTTGTCCCTCAAAATTTGAAATTTGGCCATGAATCTGTCAATGGCCACCTGCATGTTATGGCATTTTTCTTCTAAGTTAACAATAAGGTTTCTTTTGGAAAGAACCTTTTTAACTTCCAGGATGGCTTCAATCATGTCCTCTATACCAAGCTCATTTAGCTCATGTATTTTCTTGCAGTTCAGGAAGTGGATGAGTCACATGGCATCTGCCGACATTTCACCGAATTCTTCCTTCATCTATTGGATAGCTCCAGTAGCTACCTTTACCAATTCTGTTTGCTCAAATATAACTTGAATTGATGGCCAAATATCATTGACAGAGTCAATGATATTGGTCGAGAGCATCTAGTTGGTCTGTCCTAGTGGCTTTTTTAATGTCAAATCTTTCTCTAGGACCTTAATTTTCTCATCCATCCTTAGGGCTTTCTGTGTTTCTTCTCTTTGTTGAATTTAGGCAAGCTTACAGTGAATTTCTAAGCTTGCTACTTTCTCATTTAGCCTTTTGAGCTCTATTGCCTGCATGGACATTTCCTCCATGGATTTTACTAACTCTGTTGTTTTCTTTGTAGATGTACTTGCTGTTGTAGACTCAGTTGGGACTGACAGTGTTGTGTCAGGTGGAGCTGTTGGTGCCAAAGATGCTGCCAATATAGAAGGAACTACAGTTGTTACTGTGGGAATGACAGTTTTGGATGTTGTTTCCAAGTAAATTTGTTTGGACTGAATCAATGTGTCCAATTCCTTCTCTATTTCTTTCAATTGGTCATTTAGCCTTAGTTCCAAGTCCATAAACTCTTCTTGTCCCTTTTGTGTTTCCAGGACTTCTGTTGTTTGTGGGTGATGTAATGGTGGAATCTTGAGTTGCTTCTTCAAAGCAGCTATGTCATCATTCTTCTTCTTTATCAACTTTTTAGTGGCCTTTACATCTTTGGGATCGTGTCCCAACTCAATGATTAAGTCCTCTAAGGACTTGATTCTGGTGTCTTTGGCCTATGAAGAGCCCTTCTCCAATTGGAACTAAGATGATATGTTATTCAGGGAATTTTTAAATTGGTGGGTTGTGATGGCTTTCCCTGTCAAGGTGGAGTAAATCATCTCCCCTGTCTCCTTGTGCAGCTCAATTTGGTCAATAGGATGAATGTTCTTTTCCAGTACTTCGAAGTCTATCTTTTTGAAGTTTGCTGTTGTTCTTGGTTGCTAAGTAGTGGGCTTCATGAATGTCATTTGCATTTTGCCTTCTTTCACATCATTGGCTGACATAAGCTTTGTCTCATTGGCTGGTGCCATCTTTAAGTACTGTGGATAGGTTTGGGCTTTTAGCCTCTCATTCCTGGCTTTTATGTCCTTGTACCTTTCTCTGATGTCTTGGTCTTTGTCAATTGGCATCTTAAATGAGGGTACTTCAACACTTTGGTGTCTTTACAACATCTGAGTGTGTGATGTGGAAGGTTCTAGTGTGTCCCTAGAGGGAGTGGCAAGCCAGCTTTCTTCTCTTTTTTGTGCTGGTGGCCCCAACTGTTTCTTCTGTGAATTCCTATTCAGAGATAGGATTTATCCTTTATCTTTTAACCAAGTTGGTCTCTGTATAGGCCTGTGACGTTTCTCTTCCTAAATTTGTGGCCTCTTCTTTGTTTCTTTTGAGGTTTTTCTCCTCTTTTAGAGGAGTTTTCAAGACTGGGGGAGTACTCAAGATGGGCTATGGTATACCTGTTTGAGTTAACTCCTTTGATAGAACTGGTTGTTCTATATGTGATTCACTTTGTGCCTGAGATTCTCCTTGTGCTTGTGATTCGAGTTAACTCCTTTGATAGAACTGGTTGTTCTATATGTGATTCACTTTGTGCCTGAGATTCTCCTTGTGCTTGTGATTCGAGTTAACTCCTTTGATAGAACTGGTTGTTCTATATGTGATTCACTTTGTGCCTGAGATTCTCCTTGTGCTTGTGATTCTCCTTGTGCTTGTGATTCTTCTTGGGCTTGAGATTCTTCTTGGACCTCGGATCCTCTTGGAACTTGCAGGAAAAAACCCTCATCAAGATGTTTATCTAGATCAATTAGAGTATTTTCAACAACAACTACAATGCTATCTCTATCCACTAAAGTATTGTCCACCCATTCCAATTGATTTGCATATTTTTCTATTTCAGGGATTCGGTGGTGAATGTAGGGAGCCATCTTGTGTTTCTGTCTTCTGTTGCAGATGAAGTCCAAGGGATCATATCTCCACATGAAGCACTATTTTAGTTTAAGTCTCTAAAGGATTTGCTCTGCTTCCTTTCCAGCTTCTCAGGTATTACACACAAAAAGGGCCTAGTTGATCTTTGATTTTGAGTTGATCCTTCTTTTTGGCTTTAACAAAATGCACCTCATCTAAGTTGATTATCTACCTATAGTACTCCCGAGAAAATAACCTCATTGGGAGGTATCTGGGCAGTTTATATGGGGCCAACTCACAACCATAGATCCTAATTTTAGTGTGCTTTTGGTACAAATACCATTCTCCCACTTTGTGTTGTTTTGAAAGCTACACTATCGTCCTGATATCTGAACTGATTCTTAGAGGAGGACTTCCTAGTAGCATTTTCACTATAGGATGTACAAAAAGATCTATGAAGTCTGTGTATGGATATGGTGAGCCAAACTTATGGATCAGAGGAGTCCAGAATATCACTGACCTAGGATGACCTTTAGTATCAAGATTTTGGAGGGTAAAGGGGAACTTGTTAGCTTGGTAATATAGAAAAAGGTGGTACAAAACTGAGGAATACTTGAATACTGTCTCATTACTCATTCTAAGAAATTGTTCATGCATCCTATTAGACTGTCCTGGAGTGAATATGGACATGAAGGCTAAGATGATTTCATCTATATACTCACTAGTGGTGTATCCTAAGACATTAGAAATCATTGCTGCAATGTCCTGACCAAATGGGGAAAATATGGTAGCCACATATGGAGGAGGATCTTTGGGGATATTCTTTTCCTCCCTGATGAAGGTTTGAAACATCTCAGCAAGTTTTGGAGTGGTAAACTTGGGAAAATGGTCTAATAGGTCTCCAATTGAAACAGAGGTTAGATTTTGCCCTAGTTGAAGTGACAGCATTTCATTAATTGACTCGGAAGTGATGGTGAAAAGTACAGTCTGGTTTGGGGACATCACTGCTCTTTGGTTGGGGATGTACTTTGCATGGCAATAATGGACAATCTCTGGAAAGATATGTACCTCAGGGAATTGATACTGGGAAAATTGGACTCCAAAAGACCAATTTTATCGGCGTAGTTCAGGAACTGATCTCTTTATCAGTAGTATAGTTTGATAGGGGATTCAAGGACAAAGGTGTCCTTGATTTGGAAATATTTATCAGCAAGGGGAAGGTGGTCCAAGTCTAGGTGAGGAGTGGAAATTGGTGTGACATCCATGGCAATTGGGGTAGCCATTCTTAGTTCTTGTGGATTTAAGAATGGGGGAGGTAAATTGTTAGTCTTTAGGGCAAAGGTGGTTCAATTCTACGTAGGTTTCATTTACTATAGTTTTCCTCTAATTCTAATTAAGAAGGCTTTGAAATTGACAGGGTTTTCAGTGAATTATGGTTTAAATACCTGGAATTTGAAGAAAATTGGGTATGAACTAGGTAACTGGCAACTATGACCGGGCAAAAAATCTTCAAGCAGGCTGAAGATCTGGGAGATTTCTAGAGTCTTCAGGGTGCAATTGTATGTGGGTTGATAGCTTGGACGTTCACAGATGCATGAATGGAAGTTTACAGTTAAAAAAATGATAAAAAAAATGATTTGGGGCTTTTTTGGATTTATGTGGAAAAAGTCAATTTGGCGGGTATGGGTGAATAGTAGCCGTTTGTTGCATAGCGGGGTGAACAGTGTTTTTTCTAGCATGTAGCGGGCTAGCAGTAAGTGGTTTTCTTTGCACAGCTTTTGGGCGCTTGGCAGTTTTGGGGGGAGGCAGCCCGATTCCATTCATTGAGCGCCACATCGCCTCCGAGGCCCAACAGAAAACAACCCATTTCGGATGGGTAAAGTTCAAATTTCAGGCCCTTCCGAAATTAACACGGGCTATCAGATGGGGAGGGGAGATATCGTGTAGTGGTCAGGTGATGGAGTTGCATGGAAGGTAATGGGGGGAGCCCATGGGCATTTAAGTACGACAGTTTTGGTTTAATGAGGGATTAAGGTGGGGATTAAGGTATCTGGTGGGATTTAATTGTGTTTTTTAAGAAACTTGATCGACGATCGATTAGTTAGTGGGTCCCGGGGTAGAAAACCTAAGTTTATATAATTAAACTGGGGTGGGATTTATTAATATTGCGGGAGTTAATATATATACGGAAAAGGGTTTCTATTAGGGAACTAATAAATAAGTCAATAATTTAGTCCAATGAGCGGAAGGGGCACCATACCCTGAGCATACAATTTTCATGTTTTTAATGCTTTCCGATAAAACTTAGGATATAGTGTTTTTTGTGGGCTTTTGATATGAAAAGAGTTATGTGGGGGGAATAAATACTTTTCCTAGGTAAAAGTGATTTAACCTTAGAAAAGAATATTATTAGGATAAACTAGGGGGGGGAGAGTGTTTATGAGGGGATTTTAGTACTCATTGCCTCTAAGTCAGTGAGTCGAGGGTCTGGTGCCTCCAAAAGTCAGATAAATGCTCTGAGCCTCTTTGACTTAGGGTTTTCAAGTACTTTGACCTTTATTTTGGGAAATTAGTTAAGTAAAAGGTGAAATGAATGAAGGAAATTAATTAATAGACTTTGATATCCATCTGCATGCTTGAGTGCCCATTCACATTTGGAACCTTTATGATGAAAAAGACGATACATATGCTTTTGTCTAATCAATCATCAAAATTCTGCAGCCCTTCTACTACTTACCCACCTACTTATCCTACCATTTTTATTTCTCTTTATTAGGGTGCATTTGAGCAAGAAAACCCTTATCAAACATTTTTCTTTTGTTTATAATAGTAAACTAACTAAATCTAACCTTATTACATCCAAGGGCTCAGATTAAATAGTTGAGCTCCTTTTGTTTACTCTACCTATCTACTTATTTGCCAAGATTAAACAGTTTGGTCAGATTTTACTCACTATCTATGGACATGAAATTGAAACATGAAATAACCAAGCTTAAACATTTTGATTATCATGGATTGTGGCAAAGATTACAAACTGCACACAATCATTTATTTTACACAAAAGGTAAATAGTGGTGGCATTTTAACTTGCACACTTTCATGGTCTTTTCTTTTCTTGGGGTTCATATTTTTCATCTTTTTTGATCTATTTATCCTTTTTGTCCTTTGACTATTCTTTTTGGACATACCCTCTTAACATTTTTTATGTTTTTGAATATGGAAAACATTTGCAGAAGGCAAAGGTATGTACATATTGTAGGTTTAATCTCATCCATTCAAAAATTATGACTCATATTGGTATAGGAACCTAACAGTGGCTCCACTTGGGGATGGAATTTTCAAGTGAAATGTCAAGATCTTTGTGGATGGCCTTCTGAATTGCTGTGATGTCACTCTGCAACTTCCCTTTTGAAATCTCTGCATTATTTCTAATTATGAAGGTAAAACTTTTGACACTTAGGGCCTTCACTTCGGGCTTCAACTTCAAAAAATCACTATCCAATCCACTCTAGACTTTTGAGAATAAACTACATACAAATGATTAGTGAAATAAGTAACTAGGTTCAATGTAGTGTTTAAGGATTCAACCATTAATGGGTCCTCCTTCTGCTTCTGTGCCATCCATTTCCTTGAGGAAGAAAGCATTATTACCTCTAAAAGCATAGATGATATATGGGCCTTTCCATAGGAAATCAAATTTCCCATGTTTACCTTTATCCTCTCTTCTTGAATCCCATTTCAAAACTTTGTCCCCTAGGTAAAAATCTTCTGCCTTAGTCCTTTTATCAAAATCCTTCTTATTCTTTCTTGTACAACTTGAGATCTGATGTACACTTCTTCCCTAGTCTGTTGTAAATGAATTGTTTGCTTGATTCTCCTTTGGATGTCATTTGGTTCAACCTGTAACTCTTGGAGCAGCTTCATCACTGGTGTTCCCAAGGATGATGGGAAAACTACCTCCATTCCATAAACTAATTTATAAGGACTAGTACCAATCGATTTATTTGTGGTTAGCCTATCTGCCCATAAGGCATTGACTAGCTTCTTGTTCCATGTCTTCGTGTTATCCTCTAACAATTTTTTGATAATATTCACCAAACTTTTGTTTTAGGACTCTGCTAGTCCATTTCCTTGGGGGTAATAAGCTATAGAGTGACCTAGGGTTATATGATACCTATTACAAAAATCAATCATTCTTTTATATTTGAAAGTTGTTGTATTATCAGTGATGATCTTAGTTGGGCACCCAAATCTAGACAGGATGTTAAACTCAAGGAAGATTATTATAACAATATCAATGGCTTTCCTTGATGGTATGACTTCTATCCATTTGGTAAAACAATCTATAGCAGTGAGGATCCATTTGTGTTGGGCAGAGGAAGGTGGATGAATTTCACCAATGAAGTCAAGAACCCATTGTTCAAAAGGTGCTTCAACGGAGATTGGTTTCAAGGGAAAGGGTAAAATCGTTTTCTTTCCTTCCAAAATTTGGTAATTATGATATGAGGTTACAAATTTCTTTACATCAGAAAACAAAGTAGGCCAATAGAAACCAGCTCTAAGAATCTTGTCAGCAGTGGTTTTCTAGTAAAGATGTCCTCCACAGTTACATGCATGAAACTCTTGTAATACCTTGTCAAATTCTTCTTTCAATAAACAGTTAAGAAGGATACCTTCACAATTCCTCCAAAACAAAGCATTTTCAATTATGCAAAATTTCAAACATTTCATTTTTAAAAATCTGATTTTGGTCCCAGATAATCTAGGAGGAGCTTGTAAATTTTGTAAAATGTATATGATATTAGCATACCATGGTGATTCAATAAAGGCCTGGTTGATTGGTGGAGTTGCCATCTCCTCTCTATTATCCATTTATGCAATAAAATTTATATCTAAGGCCTGATAGTTCGATTCAGCCATGAGCTTGGCTAAACTTTGGCCTTTAATTAGCTTCGTTGGTTTGATTTCTAGGTCATATTCTAATATAGTAGCAATTCATTTCCCTCTCTTTCCATCTGGACCATCCTGAGTTAGGATATCCTTGACTATTGCATTGGGGACATAGGCTATTACATGAGAATATATAATGTAAACTCTAAAATATTTGATAGCTTTGACCAAAGGAAAGGCTTGTTTTTCCATTATATTGTAGTTTAGAGGCATTGTGGCCACAACCACCACCCTATTAAAACCTACCCTAGAAGCAATTTTCAATGGGTCCCCTAGAAGTTTGATCTTTCACCTCTCTGAATGATCCATTTTATCCCAGGGAGTTTAACTCTTGGCCGAGTTAAATCTTCAATTCCTAATGGTTAAGTCCCTTTTAATAAATCTCTACCACATGATTCATCTATAACCCTTCTAGCCCTTCATTCATATCCTTCATCGAGACTTTTTCCAACCCTCAAAAACTCCCATCGCATCCTTATTTCTATATCAATGCTTTTATAATAGAAATACTCTACAACATGCATAACTTTCCCTCTTCACTTATCCCAATCAACACTGATACAAAACCTTCCCCATGATACATCAAACCCGACCGCATTATTAACCGTAATACATATCTATTTCGGATCTAGAGCCCATTGCATATCGCAATCGGTGGAGTCCGAGGCTTGTATATGAGGCACACTACGATCTGCCAGACTTGCTGGGATCATTAACCATAATATACATATTTTCGGGTTTGCTTCCCCCAAACACAAGTTGCAATTGGCGGAGCCCGTGGCTTATACACAATGTGCACCACGATACACCATACCCACTGGCCTTATTAAATCTTAACACATATCTATTTCGGGTCTAGAGCCCAATCGAAAATCGCAATCAATAGTTGGTAATAGTAAAGTGATATGCGATATGCGAAGGGGCGATGGGCGAACCTGATGATAACTATAGTCCTGGGTGCATATTGTTTGAAGTGTGGCCTTATGGCCGGCCGTGGGTTTATCCCCTATTTTCCTTTGTATTGCGATAAAAGGTTGTGGTCTGGGTTTTCAAAGGAAAATCACATATGGCGGACCCGCCAAAACTATTAACCTCAACACATAAATATTTCGGGTCTACCCCCCCGCCCCCCCAATTGCTTATTGCAATCGATAGAGTTCAATTTTTAAACATAAGGTGTGATGCGATTAAGTGGACATGATGATAATTATATGCCTGAATATATATTATTTGAAGTTCAGCCTTATGGGTCAGCCACGGGTCTTCCCGTGTATTCCTGTGTATTTCGATAAAATGTCATGGTCAGGGTTTTCAAAGGAAAATCCCGTAAAGTGAATGGTCTGCTTGTGAAGCATTGTTAAAGAAATCCTTGAGTAAAAATGAATATTATGGGCAACATAAATACATGTCACAACAGGTTCAATGGTTTCATAATCATAGTTTCTCTGCGTTGCAAGATTAAATAGAAAATGTGGTTGAATGCAAGGTCTATTTATGAGCATGTTTGGCAGATCCTCATAATCATAGATAATATGAATTATTTATGCAGGTGAGTTCAAGTGGACTCGGTAGTAGATAAAGGTGATTTATATCAAGATGATACATCTGCACCACTGGTGTCGATATTGCAAAGGAATATTCTACAGGAAGGGAGATGAACCACCATAGTGCATCATGAAGGCATGCTCCATGTCAAGAGGAAGCATAACGCTGATACATCAAGATGTTATTACCTCCAAAAACACTTTCAATCATGCTAGATGTGGGATGATAAGCATGATGTCTTTAGTTTCCTTCAGGAAATGATAGGGAGTAATTTCTTCTCAATACAAGTGCAAAGGGATGACACACAATCATCCTCTTTTAATCAACATCTATTCACTTCCCTAGGAAATGAAGCACTGCAACATATATGTTCTCTACATGTTGGCTGTTTCATGGATCGAGTCTACCTCAGCAAATTCTAATGTGTATGGAAAAGAGCGGGAGGAGGAAAAGTCAGGGAAGGGAAGACCAAGGGTCATTTTCCTTCGGCATAAGTATTACCTTTAGAGATGAGATGAGGAATTTTTTTTTGGGCAGAAAAACTTTTGATTTATTTTGAATAAAGAAGACTGTTTGGTCGAGAAAGAGCCTTTTCGAATTCATTTGCCTCTCCTTTCATGTGTTTAGAATCATGATGTTGTTTCTAGCATAAATATAAATGTGATTTGTTTTGTGCATATTGATAATAGACAACTCGTGACTAGTCTTGGATATTCAAATATGATTTATTACCATGGTTAATTCATGAGTGATTGCTGATTTGAGACCTTGTTAAACATTAGTTGCAATTTTTATTTGTATGGAAAGGAATTTGTATTCCTATATAAGTAATTAGATTGAAATTAAGGTTTAATACAACCTTGTTCATCTATGAACCAGTAATTGATTCATTAGAACTTGGAATTTATATATAATGTTTAACTTCCTTTTGTTATGCTCTTGCACGATAGATTAGAATAGTTAGGACTAGCATAAGTAGTTCGAATTAGTGTAGATAGGATCTAATACATATAGGTTAGCTATTTCATTTGTTGATTTAATTGAAGTCTTCCTCCAAGAAGCAAGATTTCAACACATATAATAGTTTACCGGATCCTCTAAAACCCATCGGAACTAGCCATTCCAAATGAAAGTAGATCTGATTGGGTTTTGCAATCGGGTTAGTTCTCCTTGTTGGCATAGTGAACATTCGCCACATCAAAAAACTAGTGCTAGAAGGAGGGTCTGAACCACCGTCCCTAGCTTTTTATGATTTCATCTATAAATGTCACGCATGGATTCAAAAAGATTAATGCATGGATCATAAAGGTCGAAAAGATCCTTCCTCCCATTTGGAAAAGCCTCATTTTGAAGAAGAGACACTGTGGGAGTATCTTGTCACTCAGGAACAACCAGTCAGAGTACTTACTCAGGCTTACGCTCGTTCCCTCTCTTAGCTACCCATCTTTCACTCTTTACCTTCGACAACTAAAAGAAAGCCAAGGATCTATTCCATAAACGAAGAGACATTTGCAGACCCGTGTCTTGAAGATATTGTGCTAGGGTTCTTGCAAAGTATCGACACTCCTTGGGAATAAATTCCCGAGGATCCACTCTTTGAAGGCAATCCTTGGCCTGATTTGAGAAATAATAATAAAGAACGCCTCAAAGAAACCTTCAACCAGAACCTCCCTATCCATAATATGGCTAACATTCCTCTCTTGGTTGGGAATCAACTTCAACTGGGTGGGAACCAATTCCCACCTCCTCCAAGAGCACTCCCTCCTTGGCTCACTCAAGATGTCATAGTAGTACCTAGGCAGCAGCATCCCTTACCCAAGAATGTAGAAGAAGTACTACCTAAATTCAACCTTGAGCGGGGAGACACCACTGATGAAGATATAGTATGTCATCTATTCCCTTTTACTCTGATTGGTGCGGCCTCCACATGGTACTGTAGCTTGAGAATAGGTTTGATCACCTCGTGGGCTACCTTTCAACAAGCCTTTTAGACATGTATGGCGATGAAAAAACACCCGCGGCCTTAGTTTTAGAACTATCCCCTTTGAAAATGGAAACCAAAGAAAAGGTCAAGGATTTTAACATCCAGTTCAATACTTTGTTCAACAGAATCCTGGCTAACGCTAGAACTATTGAGGAGGTGCTCATGGAATTCTACATCACTTTGCTCCGTGTCCTACCAAGATGTGGGTCAAAAGGAGTAATGCACAAACCTTATAGGGTGCTATCGATGAAGCAATAAAAATAGAGAATGAAATGATTAGTCTCACAACATGTCAACATACAATCGGAGAAAAGAAAGCCTCTCAAGCATCCAAGAAGAATAATGGGAGTGATAACAAGGGGGCTGAAATCAAAGAAAAGGATACCACATATGTGGAAGGTTTGCATCGAATCATTAATAAGTTGATAAACAAAGTCATCGATATGAAAAGGAATTGTAGAGAGAGTACAAGCAGGAATGGAGGTGATTATAACAATAGAAAATATTTCAAACCTTTCTATCATAAGAAGACAAAAGGTGGTCATGGTCAACTTGCACTGCTTGCTCCACCCAATGAAGGGAATTTAAATATGGAAGAGATGGCTCTTAACGGATTGCTCCTTAACAAAGGAGAACCTATAGTGGAGCTAGAGCCAGAACAAGAAAATGAGGAAGAATACAAGGTATAAGAGCCCTTGGACGAAGAATCTCAAATCAATGTACTGTGGGATTTCTATGCAAATGAGAATGATGATGACAAAGAAGATAGCATGGCAGAAATCCACACTAATGAAATCCACACACGAAGTAAAGGGCCACTTGTGAGCATGATGAAGCCTATAGACCAGACAAAGAATGATGTTCAACCCGTGAAGGCATCTGCTCCAAAAGTTCATGTTGAGAAGGGTAGAGCTAGTAGTGAGTCCAAGAATACTCTAATTGCAAACTATCCACAGAGAGAGAACAAATCTCTGCCTATGATGAAGGCGACTTAAAATGGTAAATTCCAACCTAAGAATGGTAAAACTGGTATGTTTACTCCGCCCTACCCTATATATCATTGATTACAACATTGTGGATGATCTTAAGAAATCTAGGGATAATATCACATACTTTGATTTGTTGAAGTTAACGCAGCAAAGAGATTTTCTATTGAAAGTTATGAATGAATGGAATTGCAAAACCCCAACCATCCCGAGTAGCTAAACCAAGAATTCGGTGTCTAGACCTATCAGTAGCTCCAATACAACCCAAACACCATCAACTATGGAAGCCACTCTGTAAAAAATGAATCAAACCCAATAAGATGTCAGCGCGGCCATGATAGGAAGGAAATCAAATTCCATGATTCCACCTTTCTTTATCACATTTGAAATCTTCAACATGAACGTACACAATTGCTTGGTAGATTCCGATGCCTCCTCCACTATTATGCCTTACGCTATTGCTAAAAGACTTCATGTGATCCCTGAGAAAATTGGAACTCGAATTATGCAATTAGACAGAACGAATGTGAAGGTAATTGCAGAATTTAAAGATGTGTTGATTCGAATGGCTACTGTTGGATACCTATACCAATAGGTTTCATATTTCATGATTGGCAAATTCAAGTGCCAAATATGCTCTACTTTGCTGCTACAAAGATCCCATATTTTCAAGGCAAGACAAGGTGTGTACATGACTTAATGCCTATTAAAGTTTTGATGGATGATCCAACAGTCCAATCTAGATCATGCCATGTTTTCAATTTTTGTTGTAGAATAGAGAAAGAAATCTGTCCAAACTGTTTAATCTTGGCAGATCAGTAGTTAGGCAGAGAAACTAAGGTCCCCAACTACTTAATCTGGGGCCTTGGAAGAAATAAGGCTAGTACTAGATAGGACATCAAAGGAAAAAGCGAATGGAAAAGAAAAGGCACATAAAGGGTCTGCAAGTCTAAGTGCACCCTCCAAGAAGAAATAAAAATGCTAGGCAAGTAGGGGGGTAGGTAGATGAGGTTGCAGAAATGAAGGGCCATCACCAATTGGCCTATTAAGTGCAAAAAACTTATGCCAGTAAGGGTGTGGGCATTAGAGAAAAAGAATGAAGGACAAGCACTGGAAGCATGACTAACTTCCCCAGTTTTCCCCCAGAAGTCATTTCTTACTAACATCCCCAGGGGCCTTAAGATTTGCTCAGGTCTCCAGTCCTACTCCTTTACATCACAAACCACTTGGTCAAACCATGGAGTTCAAGCATGAAAAGAAGCCACATTTTTTGTGTAAAAACATCCTTGTTGTATCATTTTCATCTATCCTCAATACCCTAAGTCAAGTTCCATTTTACTTGGTTTCACCCCTTCACTCACCTCACAAACCATATTAATCACTAACCTATGTTACAGCTCCCCAATTTCCCCCTTCCCCCAGTGCTGCAGATAAATCCCTTCCTTGGGAAATATCAACCCCTCAAGGGTTAGTATTAGCCCTAAACCCTCCTAAACAAATATGGATTCAAGAAAACTATGGTTAAAAAAGACAAAAGCACCTTCCCCGCCCTTAATAACCCTCTTTCCCCTTTCTCCGCCCTAAACCCTTCATTATAAAGTTTGAAATAATAAACTTTGATAAAAAGCGCAGTCAAATAAACCCAAAAAAACCCAAAAACCTATGGTTATAACCCCCCCCCCGCGCCCATTTATTAAACAATTATTAAATTAAACAGGCGGGTCCCCTGCTGTTTAATGCGCCGGCATATCCCGATCGCCGCCAGCCATCAGACCTCCCGCCCCGCCATCCAACGGTGGGCGGTCGATCCGCCCACAAAGTTGCCCAGCCTTTTGCGTCTGGGGGATGGGCGGTATTGTCGCTGTACCACCGCCACGCGTCAGGCGCGGGAGTTGTTCGCTGCCCCCCCCCCCCTCCAAACCGCTTACCGCCTAAAGGCCTACCGGGGAGACCGCTTACCGCCCTACCCCTCACGCTGACATCACGCCTTCATCAGCGTGACGTCACCCCACTTTTCCGCTGCCGTGCCTCCACGTAACCCCTGCCCCGCGCATTGCCCTGTCCTCCCTGCCACCGTGTCAATGCCACCTGGGCGCCCACATCACCTGCCACGTCACCTCTTCGGTACCGGGCCCCATGATGATGTCAGCATGATGTCATCACAAAAAGGTGCCAATTCACCCGAAATGCATAAAAAGGCGTGAAAACCGTTATTTTTATCATTTTCTGCAAAACAACCCGGAGCTCCGCTGAAGGCGAAATTCAATTTCCAACGGTCGAAAAGCAAAAGTGATCCGCTAGAATTGCAGCCGCCCCCATTGTCGACTCAACCGCACACAATTCAACCAGTTCGACCGTTGCAAATGCCCGTACGCCATTAAAACAGGTATTTTACCGCAGACATCCTCTTGTCCCCTGTTCTTCATACAAATCCTATTTCCTGCTCAATACAACTTAATTTAAGAAGCCACATTGCTGAAATTCACCTCAGAAAACTACCAGAGAAACCTCTGTAACCCCTGCACAAAAGAAATTTCAGGGAAACCCGTGACCCGCGGTAAAAAACTGCCTATTTTTTCACAAAAAGCAGATAAAGAGCCAAGCTACAGGTAGAAACAAATGAGTTGACATTTCCCTCACCTCTGCTAAAGCACTCCTCTGCAAGTAACCAGCTAACCAGCTCAAAAACACTATGTTTCCTCAAACAGAGTGCCCCACATATTAAATAAACCTGTGACAGCCCCCTTCAACTACCAAAACTGCTCACTGCAAACAGAGAGCAGTAGACCATTCCTCAGAACTCACACCAAGCTTGGAACGCAGTAAAACGACCAGCAAAGAACAAGACAATGGCAACTTCAGCTGCTATGGATGTTTTGCCCATAAATCCACCCAACAGGGAGCTAGAGGCTATACCTTTGGTGGACAATGATGCTCTCATCACAGATTTTGTGGCAGAGAGAAATCATTTGCAGACATATTGTCAATTGAGAAACAGTCACTTGGACAACAGTGACCTGTATGGGGTCTGGCAGTCTAATCTGCCCACTTACTTTCTGCCTTCTGTCAACACTTTCCCAGAAATCGTCCATCTGTGTGCAGAGAACTATGACCAAAAGTTCAGGGCTGTAAAGTCTCCATCTGGGAGCATCCTCTTCTATATAACTCCAGACTCCATCAAGCAGACTTAGTTACTATACCCCTTCTCCATGGACTATTTGCTGGATGTGGGCTCCAGACTTTCTGATTCAGACATTGATGCCATAGCCAGGAAATTCATGAAGGCAGACTGCCAGCCCTCTGGGCCACCTCCTTTCTCATATGAAGATTTCAATGAAGTTGGCAAG
>APFE030190060.1:79429-101387 GCA_000404065.3 Pinus taeda
CAGCATACAGGTGACTCAGCAATCCACTCAAATATCAGGCCAGAATGAACGCAGCATTTAAAGCACTGCTACCGCCAATTTTGTACAGCCAAAAAAGTCAAATCTGTCTGACAAAGGAATGTCGGCTATCTCAGCATTTAAAGTTACATTTATGTATCATTTACTTTTTGTAAGAGAGCTGGTGGTGCAATTTATTGCACCATAACTCTCCACTAAGATATTTCATACCCTATTTTGTATATTTATCCCCTCAGATAATGCATTGAGGGTCGGTTGTAATAGAATTCTTCCTGAAGAGCTCTGATGTATACTAAAGACTTTTTGATAATAAAATTGCTGATGGAGATTGCTGGTGTCAATGCTGTTTAAGATGGATATGTAAAGCTCTGTGTTGTTGCAGAATTCCTGTGTCATTTGCTGAATCAATAAGTTTTCTCTTAACTATGTATGTGTTTCCTGTTATTCCATAATTTCATGTTTTTCTTAATCTTGGCAAATAGAGAAAAAGAATAGCCTAGGATTTGGTCCAAACACCCTATGCTCAATCTCTATTTCTAAATATGTTTTCTGCTGGATTAGCCATAGATATGAATTCTTAATTGCTCATATTTAAACTCATCCTAAACATGGTGAATACTGTTTAAGAATTCTTAACTGCTCTTAAGTATTACTTTCATGTTTTCTTCATTAGCATAGTGGAAGATTCTTAATTTCCTTTCACTTACTAATTTTTCCACTCTTCACCAACAAATCTGATATATTGTTTTAACACATGCCTAACTTGCTCTGCAGCAACACTTTGTATCCACACATCCATCTCCTAGAGCACTAATATCTCAAACTCCATAGCCCAATGGAACAAACTGTCCTGTTATTCTATATTTCAGTTCTAAAGGAAATCATCAACCCACCAAAATCAAACAAACAGTGCATCATAATCATAACTAGTCTAAACACTCATCAAACAAAGTTAAAACTATAAGAGAGAGCCCTCTCTGGTTACAGGTAGACTAGGACCTGTAGCTACAAGATTGGTTAGTGTTACCTCGGCAGCCATTCCCTTGGGAATCAAAGGGAACAACCTGAGTGATAACAGCTACCAAACCATAGTACTCACAAGTCATTGACATAGTGGTAGTTGACATACCCGAGGCTTATGGAATGCTACTTAGTAGGGATTGGTCAGCAAAACTCAATGGATATTTCTCAACTGATTGGTCCCATCTCTTGCTGCCTCAGAATGGGAAGGGTGATATGATGAGAGTTGATCGAGAAAGATACATGAAGTATGTGGTGGTGGAATTAAATGGCCCCAATGAACCTGTAATGTATGCCAACTCTGTCCTTGGGAATTACAGTTTCACAGTTTGTGCCACAGAAACTTCTTTTGGAGAATTCCATGCAGAAACAATTGAAGAAACTGCGATAAACACACAGTTGAAAGCTCTCCCCTATAGCCCAACTGATGAACCACCCTGTAATATAGTAGATGATAGAACTAATTTCATAGGAAGCAATTCAATTGATGTAAAATTAGACTCTATATTTTGGACACTCTATTTTGATGGATCTAACTGCCTTGATGGTGCAGGTGCTGGGAGAATTCTCATTGACCCATAAGGGAACCAACATCTGATAGCCAGCCGGTTGGAGTTCGCATGTACGAACAACACAATATAATACGAAGGCTTGCTGCAGGGCCTGAAAAAGGCCATTGCTATGAAGGTAAAAAATCTTAAATTTTTTGGTGACTCACAGATAATTTTGGATCAGGCAAGGAAAAGGATACACTGCAATTCGCCACACCTAGTAAGGTACCAACATGAGGTATGGAGCTTAATTGACAGTTTTGATTCTTTTAATATCACATACATACCTCGAGGGAAAAACCAAGGTGTTGATCTCATGGCTGGTATGACTGCAAAATGTTTGCCTAATTTTAGATTAAAGAAGAATAAATGTTATGTTGAATTGATTTTCAGACCATCCATGCCTGATAACATCTCAAATTGGCAGATGTTCGAAGATGATGAGAAAATCCTTGAGTTCTTGCACTGCAAGAAGACATTCAAGAATGCAGTCATCGATGAAAAGGAGCATGACAGGCTTATGAATGAGAGGGAAGATGAAGAAAAATATTAGTCCAATATGATTCCCAAGTCAGTTGTCAAGATGGAGCACTTGTATGACTTGCATGATAAATTCAAGAAGCCAACTAACTGCAAAATGCATAGTTCATCCATGAAGTATGAATCAATCAACCTTGGAACCAAAGATGACCCAAAAATGTCAATTTGGGCTTGGGGTACTCTCCATAAGAGAAGGTTGCATTTGTTAAGCTGTTTAAAGAGTACAAGGATGTCTTTGCATGGACATATGGCTACTTAAAATCCTTTGGTACCAGCACTATGCAGTATGTAATTCCTCTAGAAAAGGAGGTTAAGCCCTACCAACAAAAGCTTCGCAAGATGCATCCTAGCCTAGAACCATTGGTGAAGAAAGAATTAAACAAAATGTTGGATGCTGAAATCATTTTTCCGGTCAGACACATCCGCTGGTTATCCAATCTCATGCCAGTAAGAAAGAAAAATGGAGACATCAGGTTGTGTATCGATTTCAAAAACATGAACAAAGCATCACAAAAGGATAACTATCCTGTCCCTTCTATGGAACACATTCTTCAGCGAGTTTTTGGGTCTGAAATGTTGTCCTTAATAGATGGGTTTTCAGGATATAACCAAGTGTTGGTGTCTAATGGTGATTAGCTTAAGACAACCTTCAACACTAAATGGGGAACTTACACATATCGTAAAATGCCTTTTGGACTTATTAATGTGGGCACCACATTCCAGAGCGCTATGGACATAGCTTTCCGAGGGTTAATTAACAGATCAATACTAGTTTACATGGATGACATTACTGTGTATTCATATCACAAAAGGGATCATATTTATCACATGAAATAGATTTTCGAGAGATGCTGAAGATACAGAATATCATTGAATCCCAAGAAGAGCATCTTCGCAATTACAGAAGGGAAATTGCTAGGTCATATCCTCTCTAAAGAAGGGATTGTTATTGATCCTAAAAGAATAGAGACCATCATGAGAATACAACCCCCTGCAAATAAAAGGGCAATGCAATATTTCTTTGGGAAGATCAATTTCGTTAGGAAATTTGTCTCAAGTTTCACAGAAATAGTGCGTCCATGCAGCTAATGACGATGAAAGACATTGTGTATAACTGGAGCGATGAATCCAAGAAATCATTTCAGTGAATTAAGGAGGTCATCACAGAAGCTCCTACATTGGTCAGTCCCAATTTCGACAAGGAATTCTTCTTGTACTCTTTTGCTTCCGATGTTTCATATGCTAAAATCCTCACCTAAAAAAATGATGATGGAAATGAAGTCCCTATTTCTTATATGAGCTCTAATGTTCACGAAGTGAAATTGAACTACCCAGATGAGGAGAAACAAGGCTTTGTGGTTTCTAAGGCCGTGAAACATTTCCGCCCTTATTTATTAAAGGCCAGGGCTAAAGTGATCGTTCCCCATCTTGCTGTAAGAGCCCTCTTCATGTAGAAAGAAATGGGTGAACGAAGATGAAATTGGATAACCGCACTCCAAAAATTCGACCTCGAGATTAAGCCGGTGAAGCCAGTTCGAGGGCAAGGATTTTGTAGGCTAGCTGTAGAAGCCTTGGCGGATAAAGAAGGGGCATCCAAGGAACCAGAAGCATAGAGCATGCAAAATGCACAAGTCAAATTTAGGGAGGAGCACCTATGGATTAATGAGACGCTGATGTATGAGTGTGAAATCTTGGAAGCCCATTTGGATCTTGAGTTGTGGTATTACGACATATGCGTTTATCTCACACGAGGGTCATGTGTTGAACACATGGATGAATCACAAAAGAGAGCACTCAGATTTATATCTAATCAGTATCACTTGGCCAATGACACATTATAAAAAAAAAATTATGATGGAATTTGGCTGAGGTGTTTGGAAAAGGATGATGCTAATCATGTCTTGAAAGAAATGCATGACGGCCAATAGGTGGTCACTATGGCAGAGAGACCACTGCTCACAAAATATTAAGAGCTGGATATTATTGGCTCACAGTGTTGAGAGACTCGCATGCCTACACTCGGAAATGCAAGGTATGTCAAACTACCTTAGGACGAGAAAGAAAGCTCGCCATTCCCCTCAGGCCCATTATGATTTATCACCCGTTCCAGCAATGGGGCCTAGATGTCATAAGCGAGATCACTCTGAAATATTCACAACAACATAAGTATATACTCATGGTGACCAACTACTTCACTAGATGGACCGAATCCATCCCACTTCGGAAGGTAAACAAAGACTAGGTAACATCATTTATCGAGGAATTTATTATCAACATGTTTGGAATCCCTGACGCTCTCATATTTGACAATGCTTCTTACTTTTCATCACTAAAATTGACTGAATTCACTATTGATAAATCAATTTACATAAGGTATGCATCAAACTATTACCCCCAGGGAAATGGAGTTGCAGAGTCCTCAAATAAAAACCTCATTCACATAAATCATAAATTTGTCGCCGACAACTAGAGGAATTGGCACAATGCTCTAACAAACGCCCTTTGGGCTGATAGAGTCACCCCAAAACTGGCATTAGGAAACTCCCCATACTTGCTTGTCTATGGAAAGAAAGCCATCCTACCTCCCAACATTACCCTTCCTTCCTTAGAGCTCTCTCAAGCTTCAAGAGGGACCCCTTCAGCCTTACTTCAAGAAAGGATCAACCAACTGATGAGGTTGGAAGAATTGAGAGATAAAGCCAGAAATAAATTTAGAAATCACCAAATTATTGTGAAGAGATGGTTTGATCACCATCTAGCAGGAGATAAATATTACCAGGTAGGAGAGCTAGTCTTGAAATTGGAAAAGTTAAATGAACCAAAAGGTAAACACATGAAATTACAACACTTATGGCTAGGCCCGTTCCAAATTGAGGAGAAAATTTGTTAGGGGACTTACATATTGAAAAATTTACAGGGAGAAACTCAAAAACTCCTTGTTAATGGCCAACATCTTAAGAGATACTTCTAGTAACCACCATATAGTGGTTACCTTTTGAGTAGGTTAGGGTTCATTTTTATTTTTTCTGTTGGCTTAGTTATATTTCCATCCCTTCCATTATTATTATTTCCTCAGAGTTTATTTTCCTTCCGTTTTTCAGCCCTTTTCAGCCAGTGGATTCCAGTCCTCCACTCTCATTTGCAGTTTTATAAACTCTCTTTAGATTGCCCTCATTCGCTACCTTCAGCTTTTTCCTCCCTCATTAACCTGTTGATGGGTCCACTGATCCTAAATCCATCGTTACCTTGCAAATCAAACAAACTTTCAATGAGCCCATTAGAACTGGAAAATCAACAGTGGATTTCAAACTGAAGCCACTCATTAGCTTATGTTGGGAATTAGGTAGGATTTGTTGATGACCTGGATACTTGGAGCATGTAGGGGCATCTTGTAAAATGAAAAAAATGTCTAACCACAGCTAGACTGGCATGGTGGAACGCTTTATTTTACAATCCCACTTAGACCTAGCCCATACTTGCCTATGAGGTTTGTAGTTATTCTCCATTGGTCCCGTCCACCACACTATGTTTCCAATACCTTTCATCTACAAGTAAACCTCCTTTCATGGGCTAATCTCACTGTTATATGCCCTGTGGAAAATCAAATTGTGCTCTAGTCCTTGTGCCTGAAACTGGAAGGACTTATGTAAAAGAGAATGAAATGTTGGGTCCTTGTGCCAATCAGGAAGGACAAGTTGTTTGGGAAGCCAATTGGAGTAGGGCCTGTTTCTAGGCTCAGAGTACCGGTTAACACAGCAAGCCCAACCTTTCTTAAGCGGTTTAAAAATATGGCATCATTCATGACTGCACCCCATTCAATCATATGAAAATATAGCACTAAAATTCTTATGTAAAGTGCATATAAACATATCTGCATCAAGTTTGATGAGCGATAAAGAGTTGATGTACACACCTAAACAGGTATTGACAGACCAGTGATGGCCCCAAAAGGAATTTGAAAGTAGAAAATAGGTAGAGGAGGGTCAATAAATCCCATAATACTATCATTGGAGAATGCCTGTAAAAACCATATAAGTAAGTAGAAGCTATTTGTCTTTATCCCACTTGAAGCAATTAAGGTTGAAGTGGAACCCATGCCTATCCATCTATACAATTTACATTTCAAGTTTATCTTAATAGCTTGATGTTCTATTGATCCAAGGTCTATTTAGAAATAGAGATAACTGGTTCACCCAGTGGTTCACCATTTATTGTGGCCACAACCACCACCCTATTAAAACCTGCCCTAGTAGTAATTTTGAATGGGTCCCCTAGAAGTTTGATCTTTCACCTCTCTGAATGATCTATTTTATCCCAGGGATTTTAACTCTTGGTCGATTCAAATCTTCAATTCCTAATGGTTAAGCCCCTTTTAATAAATCTCTGTTGGGTGATTCATATATAACCCTTCTAGCCCTTCATTCATATCCTTCATCGAGAATTTTTCCAACCCTCAAAATCTCCCATCGCATCCTTATTTCTATATCAATGCTTTGATAATAGAAATACTCTACAACATGCATAACTTTCCATTTTTGCTTATCACAATCAACACTGATACACAACCTGCCCCACGATACACCAAACCCGATGGCATTATTAACCATAATACATATCTATTGCGGGTCTGGAGCCCATCGCATATCGCAATCGGCAGAGTCCGAGGCTTGTATATGAGGCACACTCCAATCTGCCAGACTCACCGGGATCATTAACCATAGTATACATATTTGCGGGTCTGCTTCCCCCAATCGCAAGTCGCAATCAGCAGAGCCCGAGGCTTATACACAATGCGCACCACAATACACTGGACCTGCCAGACTTATCAAATCGTAACACATATCTATTTCAGGTTTAGAGCCCAATTACAAATTGCAATCGGTAGTCGACAACAATAAATCGATATGCAATATGTGAAGGGGTGATAGGCAGACTCAATGATAACTATAGTCTCGGGTGCATAATGTTTGAAGTTCGGCCTTATGGCTGACCACGGGTTTATCCCGTGTTTTCTGGTGTATTGTGATAAAAGGCTGTGGTTTGGGTTTTGAAAGGAAAATCCCATATGGAAGACCCGCCGGAACTGTTAACCTCAGCACATATATATTTTGTTCCCCCCCACGATCGCTTATCACAATCAGCAGAGTTCAGCGTTTAAACATAAGGCGCGATGTGATCAAGCAGACCCGACGATAATTATATGCCCAGATATATATTATTTGAAGTCTGGCCTTATGGGTCGGCCACAGGTTTTCCTGTGCATTCCTATGTATTTCGATAAAATGTTGTGGTCGGGGTTTTCAAAGGAAAATCCTGTAAAGTGAATGGTCTGCTTGTGAAGCATGGTTAAAGAAATCCTTGCGTGAAAATGGATATTATGGGAAATGAAAATAGATGTCACAACAGGTTCGGTGGTTTGATAATCATAGTTGCTCTGCGTTGCAAGATTAAATAGAAATTATGGCTGAATGCAAGATTTTTTTGTGAGCATGTTTGTCATATTTCTCATAATCATAGCTAATATGAATTATTTCTGCAAGCGAGTTTGAGTGGACCCCGTAGCAGATAAAGGCGATTTATATCAAGATGATACATCTGCACCACTGGTGTCGATATTGCAAAGGCATATTCTGCAGAAAGGGAGATGAATTTCCATAGTGCATCATGAAGGCACACTCCATGTCAAGAGGAAGCACACCGTTGATACATCAAGATGTTATTACCTCCAAACACACTTTCAATCATGCTAGATGTGGGATGATAAGTGTGGTGTCTTCATTTTCCTTCAGGAAATGATAGGGAGTAACATCTGCTCAATATAGGTGCGAAGGGATGACACACAATCATCCTCTTTTAATCAACATCTATTCACTTCCCCAGGAAATCAAGCATTTTAGCAGATATGCTCTCTATGTGTCAGTGATTTCATGGATCGACTCTATGTATGCATATTCTAATGTGTATGGACAAGAGTGGGAGGAGGAAAATTTGGGGAAGGGAAAACCAAGGGTCATTTTCCTTCGGCATAAGTATTACCTTCAGAGATGAGATGAGGATTTTTTTTTGGGAAAAACAACTTTTGATTTATTTTGAATAAAGAAGACTGTTTGGTTGAGAAAGAGCCTTTTAGGTTCATTTGCCTCTCCTTTCATGTGCTTAGAATCAGGATGTTGTTGCTAGCATAAATATAAATGTGATTTGTTTTGTGCATATTGATAATAGACAACTCGTGACTAGTCTTGGATATTCAAGTATGATTTGTTACCATGGTTAATTCATGAGCGATTGCTAATTCGAGACCTTGTTAAACATCACTTGAAAGTTTTATCTCTATGGAAAGGAATGTGTGTTCCTGTATAAGTAATTAGATTGCAATTAAGATTTAATACAACCTTTTTCATTTGTGAACCAGTAATTGATTCATTAGAAATTGGAATTTATATATGATGTTTAACTTCCTTTTGTTATGATCTTGTAGGATAGATTAGAATAGTCGGGACTAGAATAAGTAGTTAGAATTAGTGTAGATAGGATCTGATACATATAGGTTAGTTGTTTCATTTGTTGATTTAATTGAAGTCTTCCTCCAAGAAGAAATATTTCAACACATCTAACAGTTTATGGGATCCTCTAAAACCTATCAGAATTAGCCATTCCAAACAAAAGCAGATCTGATTGGGGCCTGCAATTGGGTTAGTTCCCCTTGTTGGCATAGTGAACATTCACCACATCAACAAGAGGGGAATCTCTCAAGGCTTTGCTAAAAAGGGCAATAGGTTGTTTATAACCCTGATCATTCTTCTGTAGTTGGACTACAACAATCGTATGTTTTGACATAAAGGAAAATATAACGAAATCCCTATCAAACTTTGGACTAACCAAAATTGGTGTTTTTGTTAAGGCTAGTTTAATATCTTCAAAGGATCTCTTAGCTTCAATGGTCCATTTTATGGTAAACTCTTTCTTCAACATGTTATTCAATGATCTAATTAATTCTACCAAGTTAGAAATAAATCTCTTAAGAAAGTTGATTTTTCCTAAAAAGGCTTGTAATTCTTTGATGCTCTTAGATGTTGTATTTGTAAGATGGCCTAAATTCTTACAGGATCTATTCGGATACCATCTTTAAAAATTATATGGCCTAGCAATTTTCCCTCTTCTAACCCAAACAAAGATTTCTTGGGGTTTAGAGAAATTCCATACATCTTGCATTTGATGAAAACCCACCTTAGATGATCTAAGTGTTATTTGTCAGATTTTAAGAATATAGTGATATCATCTAAGTATATTACTAGGAAGTCATGAATTTCCTTAGAAAAAGCTATGTCCACATCCCTTTGAAAGTTGGCCCCTGCATTATTTAATCCAAAAGGAATTTTCACATATATGAATGTGCCCCAAAGAGTAGTGAATGAAGTTTTAGCTTGGTCATCTGGGTGAACTAACATCTGATTGTAACCAAAAACCCATCCAATAATGAGATTCTGGTGGACCCTACTACCCTTTTTAAGATGTGATCCATTTTAGGAAGAGGGTAATTGTCTTTAAGTGAAACTTTATTAAGGTTCCTAAGACCAACACAAAGTCTAATCTCACTAGTGTTTTTCCTTATGGGCACCAAATTTGAAACCCAATTAGAGAATCTAATTGGTGCTACTATCTTGGATTCATACATCCTTTTGATTTCCTTTTCAATAGAAGGCAATAGCATTGGATTAATCCTCCTAAGCTTATATCTAAAATGTTTCTAGTTTTCTTTTATGGGGATGGTGTGTTGTATTGTGCTAGTGTCATAGGACTTGAGGTCCTCATAATTCCAAGCAAAGAAATCTTGGAATTCCTTTAGTAATTCAAGGTATTTCACTTTTTCAATAGGAGGTAAGGACTTTGAAAGTTTTATCAATTTCGAATTGTCCTCAGTACCTATATTACACTCCTCAATATATATTTTAAGGGTTCCATTTTTTGGCTTCCTAGGGACATCATTTGAATCAAACAAGTCTCGCAAAGGAGTTAATCCTTTGGGCAAAAATTTGTCTTTGAGATTAATGATTTTAGAGTCTTCGTTAATTATCTCATCAATTTCAACTTGTTTTAGGTTTCCTACATTTAATTTTGTAAATTTAGTGGGATGAAATATATCTATCTCTTCATATTCTATTTTGTTAATTTCTATTTTATCTTTAAAATCAGGATCTAATGTTACACCAATATCTATATTACTATTTACAAATTCTTTTTCTAAAGTCAAAATATTATTTATCTATTGATTATTAGTGAATACTTGCCAGTTTTTTAAGTTATCTGGGATAGCAGGTCTGTGCCTAACCTCAACAGTGTACTAATGGTTAGGTTGAAATGGTAACTTACACGTGCTGGCAAACATTTCTAAATTATGATCTTGCATATTATGTTTCCTTGGGATGACTACAAAATTAGTTTGTAGAAAAGTGTTCAATATTTCCACAATTGTTCCTCTATAAAAACTTAACATAGGATCTTTGGTCATATATACAACATTTATTTGTTTTATAACCAACTTAGAATCTCCCATTATATAAACTCTTATAGCTCCTAACTTTCTAACCAATTTTAGACCTAAAAGAAGTGCTTCATACTCAGCCATGTTGTTAGTGCATTTGAAATTCAGTCTGTAAGCATGGCCCCATGAGTGATCATTCTGTAAATTGTATATCCACACTCTAGCTCCTGCTCCGTGTTTATTCACTGACCCATCAAATTCTGTATGCCATAATATTTCATGTTCATAATTCTTATTGTCTGGGGGGGCAAAAGATTCGTTGATTAAGGTGTCTTGATCATCTTTTTTATCTGAAAGCTCTTGAGTTTGGACAGTTTTATTTTGAGTTGTAACTGAAATTTATTTTGGTTATGAAATAATGTTGTTTGAAGTAATTTCTTGTGTTTGTTCGACATTGTACAGAATCAAATAATCAGTGTCAGAATGCATGGAATAGATAGGAAATCTTTGGGGCCTATCTTGGCTACTCACTCCATATTTAATTAGGGTTTCTCTATACAATTTTTTAGGATGTCCAAAGACTGAAATTGTGGCATATGACATGTCAAGTTGCAAAGATCCTTGGAATTTAGCCCCCCATGATCTAGACAATAGCATGCCATATTTAGGTGGTATATCAACAATAATTATATCCATGAGAATGGTTTTGGTAGGATATTGTACTAAGGAAACACACAAGTCTTTAATTAACCCTAGACACTTTATTTGACTTGAGTCAAATGAAAATAGGTCGTTGTAAGGCCTAGTAATGTCCAAGTTTAATTTTTCCATAATAGATTTAGGCATTAAATTATGTGAAGCTCAAAAATCTAACATTGCATTGTGTAAAATTTTATCATGAATTTTAAGGCTAATATAAAAGGGTGGTATCCCTCATTCCTTTTCCATTAACATCATGATTGAATATAAACTCAGGTTGATCATCAAACAAGTTGATAGAGTCTTCATTCTCAACGAAGTTGAAGGTTTTACTTATTTGAGATTTATAGGTTTCATTTTTAATCAGCTCTGTTAAGGGCACTGAGATTTTCAGTTTAGCCACCTCTGCTCCCAAATTGAAAGGTAAAGGGGATTTATTTGTTTGAGGGCTTGGAATTTTTATGGTGGGGGTTTGAGTATATTGTTCTTCTTTCGTCTGCATTTGAAGTATCTTTGAGTGGATTTTCTAATATGGTGTTTAGAGATTTCTCCCTTGTCTCCTTTGAGGGAATTGATGTGGATGGTTGATCATCAGGCGGTTGGTCATGGGTTATATCTACAATGGTGGGACTAGGAGGGTTCTAATTTGGTCTAGTGAGGATTTTGAGAGTTTTAGTAATTGGAGCTGGTTTGATTTTCTTAGGTTGATTTGGTATTGCTTTCTTTTTTTGGTCAGGAGTATCAATGTTATTTTTACTCTTCAAGTTTTACTATTTATGCACTTCGAAGATAGAAAAATCATACCCTTTCTTATAATCGAATGATTCTCCAGATTGAGTCTGCAATTACTAAAGCATATGTAATTCCTGATCATCTTGAGTGAAGAAGAAAATTTCCTCTTCATCTAATCCCATTAAGTTTATTTGTGTGTCTTCTTCAGGGTCTTTTAAAAGGGATGTTTCAACATAGCTTTTTTGAAAAGGAGTCCTAATATTCTGATTAGGTCCATTTTTCTAGTATTTTGATTTTGGTTCTTTCTAAAGTTTGGATTTCTCACTGGAGGTGCTTGTTGATTATCCCATTTAGGCTTCCTTTCAATATTATCTATCCTATCCATTAGTTTTTACATTCCTTTGGTTAGGACATCTATTTTAAGGTCATAGGGTGAGGCTTCATCTTTCGCAGGTCCTCTCCTTTCATTCCTAACCCTAGCTCTTTTCACTAGCAAGTTAGCTTCTACAGTAACTGCTACACTCTGCATGTCTTCTAAAGTTGGAGGGCTTCTCTCTCTAAGTTGAAATGCCATATCAGTGTCAAACCCGTTATGAAAAATTATCAGAGCTAAGTCAAGTGGGGGTCTAAGATTGACTGGTATTGCATTGTATATATTATTAAATCTGGTACAATAATCCTGGACTATTTCATTTGGTCCTCTTCTGATGCTCTCATATTCTAAAAGAATTTGCAGAGGGTTCTTTTTCTTTTCCCATCTATTTGAAAATTGCTGATAAAATACTTCTAAACTATCTATGCTAATAGCAGGCAATGCTCTAAACCATTTCCTAACCTCACCAGCTAGAGCCTGAGCAAAATGTCTCATTTGAACATCTCCAATATCAATTTCATGTAACTTAAAGTAATCTGTCATTTTGTTTACATGTTGTTGTTTTGTATAAGGTCCTATGCCATCAAATCGGACAATTTTGTTCTAGTAGTCTTGTGGCATGGCACCTAGTGGGGGAGGTAACATAAGAGGGGCATATCTATTTGCCATGGCTCTAAGTTGGGTAGGGCTAAGAATTGGAGTTGGGGTACCATGGGCTGATATAATAGTTGATGGAGAACTAGGAACAATAGGTGTTTGATGGGTAATGATAGGTTGGTAGGAAAGTGAAGGTATAAATGGAGGTGAGGAATGAACTTCAAAGGTGGAGGGGAATAATGGTGAACTAAAGGGAGTTGAAACTATCTTAGAATGCTGAGGGATATTAACAGTAGTAAGGGATGACTGAGGGGAATTTAAAATATACTTAACAATTGATAGGTTTGCCTTTTGGACTTCGAGATACACAATAAACTCTGGATCTAGAACTATGTCATCAAGTACACTTTCAGACCTAGTTCTACATAGGGAAAGGTCAAATGACTCATCAAAAGGGAGGTGTTCTAAAAACAACCACTCATCAGGACAAGAATCTGCTTTGATCGAAGGTGTTGAACTTTTTGAACTTTCTTGTCTCCTGGATCTTCTTGAAATCAGATTGGGATTATCCACTAGTGGGGCAAGGTTTGGATCAAGATTGGCCCTAGTATAGTGAGTTCTTCTTGAAGCCAAATTTCTAGTTTTTTCTAGTTTTTTTTTTTTGTAAAATTTTGTAAATAACTTCTAATAAAAACTTCAAGAGGCTTGAAATAAAGATTTGAAATTTTCTCAAAGTTTTATTAAGACTGAGGATATGAGTTCCCCAGTATGGTCGCCACTATGTTATCACTTAGAAGTTTTCCCTATAAGTTATCAAAAGAAGGAATAATCCGAGGTAACCACAAACCAATCTTCAAACTCAGGTTCTACGCAACCTAAGTCCAGAGAGGGCTCTCTCTTTATCATTTAACTTTGTTTGGGTGAGGATTTTAGGCTAGTTCTTAGTGTTCATAAGGTTTTGATTTTGGTTGGGGGGTGGAGTTCTAGGAATAGATGGATAGAGCTAGCTTCTTCAAACCATTGGGCTATGGAGTCAATAAAAGGATAGCATAACTGGATTAGATCATTAAAGGGAATGTTCACAGGGAAGGCTAGCAAAGCAAAAGGAAAATCTTCAAGGGCTGATGGATGGAATGATTTCTAACTAGGGTGAAGGGCACTTAAGAATCCTTAGACAGGGATCCGAATGAGGAATAGAGGGTGATCATCAATAAAGGGAAATTAAGAATCCTTTGCTACATTGACCAAAAGGGAAAACTACGGAAGCTAAGGAGCATCTAAGAATTCCCTAGCTAAAATAGTTTAGCAGAAAACATTAAGAATCTAAACAGTCAAGACAAGCCAGTTCTGAAATATCATTCCTAGTTTAATATTCAGATTTCATAGAACACATATGATTATTAAGAAACACAAGGAAAAACAATAATACACATGAGAGAATACTTATTTGATTTTTGATTTACACAAGAATCCTGAAAAATATCTAAGCTTTTCCATGATCCAGCAAGCCAATCATGTTTTTTGATACAATAAGGCTTTTATTTGAGAGAAAAGTCTATAGAAATGTCTTTTGCTTCGAAATTTAAAGTATTTATACAAAAAATATTTACAAAATATCTCATAACAGTTTGAGATTTAATTTAGGAAATGAAAATATCTTCAAGCATGAAGATAGAGATAGATGGAAAACTGCATCATGCTGTCCCATTTATTGTGGTAGTGCTAGTTGTGGCAGTTGAGTTTGAGCCCTTTAAGCTGGATGATATTTGTAATTTGGAATCATCTTTATCTTTAATCTTTCACTAATACTCGTTATTTTTCTACACTTTGACCCTATTGATCTGTCATTTACCTGATTCATATGGCTGCTTTCAGATTTATTGTGGTAACTTATAGTAAATATAACATTTTTTTCCCACCATTCATCCTTAGGTAACTTTTCTTTTATCAATATTATGTATATTTCATCTTCTTTTGTGTACTTAGCAAAATTTGGCTTGGTGACAAACAAATGTTTCACCTCATGCTCTAAAACGAACAAGTTTTCAAAAATGCCATATAGTACTTTCCCTGTAGGCAAGGCCTTGATACCTGAAGTATTGACTTATTCCTTGGCCAAATTCCTTAGTCCGTCTGTGTAGTCCAATTGGGTCATGAGTTTATCATGGATGAACATAAGACTAGGAAGGCCTTTGTCCCTCAAAATTTGAAATTTATCCGTGAATCTGTCAATGGCCACCTGCATTTTATGGAATTTTTCTTCTAAGTTGACCATCAGGTTTATTTTGGAAAGAACCTTTTTGACTTCTAGGATGGCTTCAATCCTATCCTCTATACCAAGATCATTTAGCTCATGTCTGTTCTTACTATTTAGGAAGTGGATGAGTCGATTGGAATCCTCCAGCATTTCACCCAATTATTCCTTTACCTTTTGGATAGCTCAAGTAGCTACCTTTACCAATTCTGTTTGCTCAAATATAACTTGAATTGATGGCCAAATATCATTGACCAAGTCAATGATATTAGCCCAGAGCATTTCTTTGGTCTATCCTAGTGACTTTTGTAATGTCAACTCTTTCTCTAGGACCTTAATTTTCTCACCCATCCTTAGGGATTTTTGTGTTTCTTCTCCTTGTTGAGTTTGGGCAAGCTTATAGTTAGTTTCTAAGCTTGCCACTTTCTCTTTTAGACTTTTGAGCTCTGTTGCCTGGATGGACATTTCCTCCATGGATTTTACTATCTTTTTTGTTTTCTCTGTAGATGTACCTGTTGCTGTGGACTCAGTTGTGAATGGCAGTGCTATGGTAGGTGGAGCTATTGGTGCTAAAGATGCTGCGAATGTAGAAGGAACTGTAGTTGTTACTGTGGGAATGGCAGTTGTGGAAGTTGTTTCCAAGTCACTTTGTTTGGACTAAATCAACGTGTCCAATTCCTTCTCTATTTCTTTCGATTGTTCATTCAGCTTTAGGACCAAGTCCATAAGCTCTTCTTATCCTTTTTTTTGTTTCCAGGACATCTACTATTTGTGGGTGAAGTAATGGTGGAATCTTGAATTGCTTCTTCAAAGAAGCTATGTCATCATTCTTCTTCTTTATCAATTTTTTAGTGGCCTTTACATCTTTGCGATCGTGTCCCAACTTAATGATATAGTCCTTTAAGGACTTGATTTTGGTGTCTTTGGCTTGTGAAGAGGCCTTCTCCAATTGAAATTGAGTTGATATGTTATTCAGGGAATTTTGCAATTGGTGGGCTACGATGGCTTTCCTTATCAAGGTGGAGTAAATCATCTCCCCTGTTTTCTTGTGCAACTCAATGTGGTCAATAGGATGAATGTCCTTTGCCAGTGCTTCGAAGTCTATATTTTTGAAGTCTGTTGTTGTTCTTGGTTACTGAGTAGTGGGATTCATGAATTTCATTTGCATTTTCCCTTCTTTCACGTCATAGGCTAACATAAGGCTTGTCTGATTGGTGGGTGCCATCTTTAAGTACTGTGTATAGGTTTGGGCTTTTAGATTCTCATTCCTGGTTTTTATGTCCTTGTGCCTTTCTCTGATGTCTTCGTCTCTGTCAGCTGGCATCCTGAATGAGGACACTTCAACACTCTATTGTCTTTCCAACATCTGAGTGTGTGATGCGGAAGGTTGTAGTGTGACCCCAGAGGGAGTGGCATGCCTACTTCCTTCTCTTTCTATGGTGGTGGCTCCAACTATTTCTTCTGTGAATTCTTGTTCATAGACACGATTTATCCTTTGCCTTTTAACCAGGTTAGTCTCTACATAGTCCTATGAGGTTGTTATGCCTGAATTTGTGGCCTCTTCCCTGTTTCTTTTGAGGTTTTTCTCCTTATTTAAAGGAGTTTGCAAGACTGTGGGAGTACTCATTATGGGCTCTGGTATATATTTTTGAGTTAACTCCTCTGATAGGTCTAGTTGTTTTGACTCTTCTTGCACCTGGGATTCCTCTTCTATATGTGATTCACATTGTGCCTGAGATTCTCCTTGTGCTTTTGATTCTTCTTAGGCTTGAGATTCTTCTTGGACCTGAGATCCTCTTGGCGCCTGCAGGAAAAAACCCTCATCAAGTTGTTTCTCTAGATCAATTAGAGTATTTTCAACAACAACTTCAGTGCTATCTCTATCCACTAAAGTATTCTCCACCCATTCCAATTGATTTTCATATTTTTCTATTTTGGGGATTTGATGGTGAATGTAGAGAACCATCTTGTTTTTATGTCTTCTGTTGCAGATGAAGTCCAAGGGATCATATCTCCGCATGAAATTTTGTTTTAGTTTAAGTCTGTGAAGGATTTTCTTTGGTTCTTTTCTAGCTTCTCGACTATTACACACAAAGGGGCCTAGTGGATCTTTGATTTTGAGCTAAGCCTTTTTTTTGGCTTTAACAAAATTTACCTCATCTGAATTGATTATATGCCTGTAGTACTCTAGAGAAAATAACCTCATTGGGAGGTATATGGGTAGTTTATATGGGGCCAACTCACATCCATAGATCCTAATTTTAGTTTGATTTTGGTACAAGTACCAATATCCAACTTTGTGTTGTTTTGAAAGTTGCAGGATCCTCCTGATATCTAAACTAATTCTTGGTTGAGGAATTCCTAGTAGCATTGTCACTATAGGATGTACAAAAAGATCTATGAAGTCTGTGTATGGATATGGTGACTCATGCTTCTGGTTCTGTTGTGCCCTACAACAACCCCCCATTTCATATCATTATTATCCCTAAACTATAATATGAAATGGGTCCCTTTTTAATTTTGATTTTAATTGGTATCAACCTAGTTTTATTCAAAAAGGTCCAAAAAATTAAAATAAAGCATCACCAAAAAACCTTTTCGAATAAACCAATCAAAATCCTTACACATAAATGATTAATCTTGTCATTGCGATAAAGCGATCGCAAGATCGCATATCGCAATGACAAAGGGAACACAACTTAAGGACCCATTGGTTTTCTCCGATGCGAAACTGCAATCAGATATCGACGATAATAACTAAGCGCAATAAAGTTTACTTTTGCTCCGATGTGATGCGATATCGCTATCGGCGATCGGCAATCGACTATGCATGCTTTTAAAATGCCCCACTCGCTACTCCCGACGTGATGCGATATCGTTATCGGTGATCGGGGATTCCAAATGGAACCAATATAACGCTTTATGATTTCCCCCGACGCCCGATTGCGATAAAGCCAAAAAGCACAGATTTCAAAGGAAATCTTAAAGCGGGTTTAATACGGTTTATTCTTATTTAAGGCCTTATCTTCCGAAGAGCTATTCATCCACGCTTAACCGCCAAAACACCCAATGCACGCTTCAAATAAATCATTCGACCATTAATCGAATTGACAGGTATTGATAGGATTGACAGGTCTTAACGGCCATTTAATGAAACAGTAAGCCTGAGATCTTTTTACAGATTTTATCTGAGGCCACCTTAAGTTAATCGTTCGCCATGCATTCATTGATATATATCTCAGTCATATTCAATTTACGCTATCATTTTCTGTATTACGTCCATTATCATCTCTGTGCAGAGTTCTTCTGAAGTAATAGATTTAAGCAAAATGGGGAAGAAGTCCAAGAAAACCACAATGGCTTCCACTTTGCCGGCCACAAGGAAACCTATCATTGATCCAAGCACTAAAAAGAAAGGGCTAATATCAGACACTACATGCCTAGGACTTGTCAGAACTACTTGGCAAGGCGCCTATAATCTAATCGAAGTTGAAGAGCCAAGGGTGACAGCAATACAAGTCTCAGCTGACAGCACTAGCAAATCCGAGGCTAATCTAAGCGATTTAGCCAACTCGTTTCTTCATTGAATAGCGGCTCGGGAGAAAATCCTCCCATATACAAATGTGGTTAGATAGGCGATTCAAGAAATCCCAATTACCGACAGAACTTTCAGCACCACAGATGGGAGAATTTTTGGTTCCTTTCGAGCCGAGGATTTAAGGCAAATGTATCATTTACCGATGGTAGAGAAGAAATATAACACGACATTCCTGGAGAAATTCCAAGCTGAGAATGAGACTGAATCTGAACCCATTCGAGGTTGGAGACAAAATCCAACAAAGCACAAGAACGAATCTTCGGGTAAGTACTCGGTCGATTCTCTATGCTCTCCTTATTGCTATGCTAGGATAATGATGTGCAGGTTGTGGGGATTACATGATTCCGCCAATTTTACCATAGAAATGGTCCCCTTAATGGAGGTGCCATGTAGTGGTGAAATAATGGATTGGGCAGATATACTGTCTGATAAGTTAGCATCCACAATTCTTGAGTTTAGATTCAACTCTCGCATCACTGAAAGGTTCATTCCCCCATTTTACTACAGTGCCTATGTATTAGATGTCTTGTGTTTTAATTATGAATTTCCTGTGCTCAGATGGAGGTGGACGTCGCAATACCCCGCACCCGTTGACATATACCATCAAAAGTTGTGTAAGACCATCTACAAACACCATTTGTATCAAATCTGCAACGGTTTCATGTTGCCCATTCATTATTCTATTTTCAATAAGCCTGCCCCTAAGATTTCCTACCAAGCAGGGATTGATTTAACATCCATAGAAAGTTGGTTCGGGGAGGAAAAGTTCACTTATATCAGAGTTTTTGGCAGTCAAGCCAAGCCCCACGTTCTTCCTCTATACATCCCCGATAAACTACTGGCCAGAGAAATAGCCTATCAGATCATCTCCGATGGGGTTACACAAACTCTGAAGAAAGCTAATAAGCACGTCTGGTCCTCTTTTCCTTTGATAATTGGTATCTACACTTTGCATGATTTCAAACATGCAGAGAAAGAAGCTGAGAAAATAAACTCATTAACCCTGACAACTCTACCGAGCAGGCGATTTGATCCAAACAAAGTCGCCTATAATGCACTCGAACAGGCCAAATTGACCAAGTTTGAGCATAAAGAAGATAGATTTGAGGACTTGTTTGCATCGGCTGATTTGATGTATCAATTTAAATCGCTCACCATACTTGAATACAATGATGAGGGACTAGTCGAATTCAGTAGACTTAGAGAGCAGAGGTTGCAAACTCTGCCTCTAGATCTGTTAGCGACGACTCCAACAATAGAATCAAGCAAGCCTCAGCAGCGACTTGATAAAGAACCTCCTATTACATCAAAGCAATAGGAGGAAGTGCATGGGAAAAGACAAGAAGAGACCCAGGCGAAAGAGCAAGAACAGAGAAATTTAAATACAAATGAAGATACACAGATTGATCCGAAATTGCTCCAGGAATGGCAAGAATTTAATTCAATTATCGGCAATCTGGAATGCTGTAAAGATGACGAGACTTCAAAAGAGGTCAATACAAAAGAGGCGACTTCAAAGCAGGTTTCAGGTGAAACCAACGACCCACCCAAATCAAAAGAAGTGGAAATAATCCCAAAGGATCATTCCGGCGAAGTCATTTTGCAAATTGAAGAGACTCCTCCCTTGGATGTCTTCTATAGCCCAAGGCATAAAGCTGTAGTGAAATGACAGAGGAAGAGGAGAAGGACTGATCAACCTTCTTTATTCCCAGAACAAACAATAACGGGCAATGTGGTATGGAAAGAGGAATTTTACCCCTCTGATGATTTGACAAAGCTATCGCAATATGCTGGAGCTTATTCGGCAGCAACAATATAAAAAGCATCGGAGGTGAGCAGTTTATTGAAGACAAAAGATCAGGATATCTTTTCGCTACAGGCACAATTATCGGAAGCGCAACAAAAGGCAGAGCAGGTAGAACAACAATTGCTAGTACAACAACAAATAAACAATCAGTTGACTAAACAATTGCAAGAAGAAAAACAGAGGATTGACGACAGTGCAGTCCAAAAGCAAAAGGAGCTATCGGAGGCATTGGCGCAACTAAAAGCATCAAATGAGCAAATGCTGAATCCAAAGATGAGCAGATTGCTCAATTATCAGCTCAACTTGAGAAAACAAAGAACCTCCCACAGATAGATGAGTTTAAAGCAGAGGCATTTCAATTAAACAAAGGATTGATAAATCATATGAAGCTTTTGTGTCAGCAAATCACCCAGGCAGAACCATTATGCGACTTAGCGGCATCCATAAGTGAGAAAGTAGAAAAGGCAAGGACAGATTTGGATCAAGCCGAAGAAACATTGACAAAGTTTCTGGAATGGCAAGATACCGATCAAGGACAGGCAGCTAACCTACCAAGGATTCTAGAATCGAACAAAGAAATATTATTTACAGAATGGCAATCTCAGTTAATGAAGGAAGAAAGAGAAATTTCAAGATGCAAGACAACCACTAGTAATTCGGTTGAATTGGTTTATAATACTCTTTACTTACTAACATGATTTCTCAATGTACTCCAGGCCAATTAACAATGACGAAGATATTGGAGCAGTCATGTTACCCAGAGTTGGAGAAAAATGGAAGGTTAATTGCAGGAATTAACAGCTTGACATGGGATGCCTATTAGTTCTTTTTAGTGAATCCGCACAGCCAGAGAGCCGCCCTCAAATGCCTCATAGATGCGATCGGTTATATTATCCCCGATATTCAGGATGCCACCTTTGCTGCCCAGCTCAGTTCTCGCCTCAACAGACCACCCGAAGTGGAGCCAATGCTTGTGATAAGCCAGCTCAGGTTTAAAGGCAAACAACCTAAGTGATGATTCACATCGCTGACTACCAGATCGCTGCCAAGAAGATAGATATTATTAATTGATACCAATTAAGTAGGATTTTGTTTTCATAGATTTTAGTTTAGTGTAGTATTTATAGACCCTTTCATGCATTTAGAAAGGGTCGTAAAGTTTTGTATATGACTTAAACCCTGAAGTTGCACTATTGTACTTCAGGGATATCTTTTATGAAACTGGACCAATTATTCTGAGTTTAATGAGGAAGGTTTTTATGCAAATGTGCACTACTGTCTTTGTTT
>APFE030190076.1:0-13623 GCA_000404065.3 Pinus taeda
TTCATAAGATAATGTATATTTAGAGAAGGATTGCTCTTACTTGTTCTGTTTGTCACTAGAGAGTCTTAGACTCCTAGGGAGGTTAGTTTTGTCTGCAAAAATAACTCTTTCCGCATGACACTATCCACTCACCATACCTTAAAACATACATGTACAAAACTGCCCTAAAATAAGAAATACTCTTTGATATTGGCTTATGGTTTCACATGTATTAAACTAGGGTAATTTTTCCTTAGGATTTCTTGAACAATTAGGTTTTATTCAACAATTTTCATTGTAATTCACAATAAAAACTAGTACAAAATATATCCTTTAGTATCAAAAATAAAAAATACAACATAAAATCATGGTTCAACTCTTATAGACTATTTTTTGATACCTCATCAATCAACCTCCTAATATGGTCAATCAACATCCTATTCCCCCTTTACATCATCATTGCACAAAGACCTATGCATGACTCTCTCATTCCTCATAGTTTCTTCCCTAAACTACATCATTTCAGCTAGTTTTAGGACCAACGTACCTTGGCCTCTTTCTAGACAACATTCACCTACAGGTTGTGCCATTGTGGCATGCATTGATCATCTGCATGTTCCCCTCTTTGCACCTGTGTTGGTTCTAGAAATTTGGGAAAAATAGAGAGAATCCTGAAGCCTCCATTTACAAAAGCTTCCAAGATCTATTGTAACAATTTACCTTAGATTAAGCTCTAGAATCCTATCATATCCTAACTTGGAGTTTCAATCCCTTATCCTTAGATCTCATCGTGGCATTAAGAGTGGATCTCAATCCCAATATTGGTAAAAGGATAAGAACTCCAAACTTATCTCACTCCTCTAAATATTTACAGCCTTCTATATCCAAGGGGTTGGCTTTTGGAGAGTTATTATACCCTTATGTTGCTGATGTGAGAGCTATCCTTTCATTCATTTACGGTGATTGGAGGTACACTTTCTGATATGGGAAGGACAAGTCAACAACTTAGAGGAGCTCTTCTACAAGATTGAGAGCTATTTATGGTTGTAACTCACTCCATTTATATCAATACAAAGTTTTCTCTTATTTTCCTATATGTCATGTAATTATTTCATATATTTCAATACCATGTTCATCTGTTGAATAAAGTAGATAGATGATGTTTCATAGATCTTGTAATTTCTTGGCTTGTGTTGTCTGGTTGTGCAGGTTCTAATTTTGGCATTTAGAGATAGGATTGCAACATTCAAGCCAAAGAAGGAGCGAAACATATGAAAAATTCCAAGTAGGTTTCTTCCCCTCATCTACTTACTTTAAGGAAAACATTGGATCTTTTGTCATTATGTTGTTCTAGGTTAGCCACCAAACCTAGGGGAGATATTTTTTTCCATGGTCGTAAATCCTACATGACAAGTTTGTGACCATACTGGGGAGAAATATGTATTCCCTTGGTGTTTTTTTTTCCATTTTGTTTAACTTACCTCTTTTATAGACCTTCGATACTTTAACCAGCCAAGAACAAACTTAGAAGGTGATTACATTGAGTCTTGTTTGTAATTTTTGTACCAAAATCCTCCTTTCTAGGACTAACGCACCCTCTGGTCAACTGACAGAGTGTGGTACCCCACCTGGGCCTTCTATGTGTTTGTGTTTCACCCCACCTGGGCCCTCTCTATACCTGCATTGCAAAGCACTAGTGCCTCTTGTGCACCTGCGGTGATCCCTGTTTTTGTACAAAATTTTGCTTGTTTACTTAGTATTGCTTTGATAAACGTACTTCTAATTGATCTTCCTTGAGTCTTGAGTGCCTTATGGTTTCTCTGAAGCCTCCATTTTGTTTGCATTTATGTTTTATTTCCTTTGGTAAGAATTGGTTTCAATTTTTTTTTATTATTATTATCATTAGGTCACTTGCAAACTTATTTTGTTTGATTATTGATCGCTTGGATGAATTTTTGTTTTAGTCCTCATTCTGAAAAGTGTATTTGAATAAGTGATTAAACATTTTCATCTTATTTTTCTTCATTTAAAAAATTAAGTATGTTGAAGAGAAAAATATATGCATTTGCATTTAGGGTTTTGTGTGTGAAGTTGGAATCCCTAGTGTGAAATTGCATGTTTTTTCTTTCATTTTTGCAAAAAACAATCCCCCTCAATCCTCGAGGGTGGGGGGGTTGAATTTTGTATGAGTGTTAATCGCTTTTGAGTGTCATCTCTTTTGATTTTTGAAAATTTCACCCAATTTCAGTTTGAGTCCTTTGTTCATGAAATCCCAGATTACGTTTGATTTCATTGGAATAATATTGTGTTTGTTTTGAAGAATTATCTTGCATGATCACATTTTCATAGTTAGAATTCTCATTTTCACAGTTGGAAAGGAAATTTTTTATAGATTAAATTTGCATAGTTTTCAAGGGAATCATGCATAGATTACATTGCACAGCCTAGCATCTTTTAATGCTTTGAATTAAATTGGAATAGCGAAATTGAAAGATCAAGTTAGTAAGCCATTGTTCACTGCATATTTTTTTGTTGCATCATTGTTTGAACCTCTTCCCTGCAGTAGATAGCTTTCATTCAAATTGAAAGAGTTATTTTTCTCATATTAGTTTCATCATAGGTTTGTTCAGGTGACATCGAGTTTTGAGCCTTGAAACTAAAATCTAATTCAAGATCAACTCTAAAATTCACTTGAATTAACCTAAGGAAAATTTGAAACATAATGACATGTATAGAGGTCTAGACTAGAGACGTGTTCTAGCATTGTTAAATGTAGGAGCCGACGTTGTTTTCTAGCATTGCTTCCAATGGGTGAAATATCTTTCCACGTATATGAGTGCATAGGACCGTACTCCACATACCATCGGGTATATTGGTGGCACTCCACACATGTAAATTACTATGCATTAGAAAACACTACTGTGAACTACACTCCCATGTACCATTGCGTATATTTTGGGAGTCCCAAATAGGATGTTATCCATCCATAAGTAACCAAGTCTGTCGCCTTGTAAATCGTGATAAACTGAACACAACATTTAGGGAGATCACTTGCACGCACATTAAGTCCCTAGTTTACCAAGGTGTATATTGGACTTCACGTTTTCTTGGTAAACCTTTATGCCTAATTACCCTTTTTTTGTTTGCATCTTTAATTTCTAAAATCAATTAATTGACTGTGGAAAAATATCGTTACTCTGGAATAACTCCTTAGTAAATCTTCGGTTGAGACTAATGGAAATAGTTCTTGAGACCACTGTAGTGGCCAATCTAGGGTGCTAGATTAGACTAGATTTATTATCAACCAAGGTAAGTAAACTTCGAGCCACGTGTCTAAAGTCTATAGACATAAAGGATTCCTAACTAAGTGTTTATTGTGATAGGCTACAGTACTCCTTTACAGGAGGTTAAGATATGTTTCCTCTCACCTTAACACTCAGATCACCTAAGTTATCTAACTGTCCTAAGGATACAACGTATTGCTAGACTGAGATTTTAGTCCTCTTACAAGGATGCTATGCACAAAAGCTCTATCTAGTTAACACTTAAGCATTCATGAAAAATCAAAAGCACACTGAATTTTAAATGCATGAAAACAGAGTCTATGGAGATGCTTTAAAATCTAACGATGGATCAAATCTCTTACAAGATATGGTTTAATGATCTAACAATAAAATCTTCAAGCTATCACCATAAATACCATTTGTGAGAATTTCTAATCAAATCGACAAAGTCATAAACATGGAAATAACACTACACTATGCATTCTATTCAAATTCAAAAACTGCTAAGGAAATGAAATTAACAGTATACCAATCCACGCAGGGCCCATCCATGTTTCAATGGCACACTGAAGTAAACTCAAGAAACAAGAGTATTTACGCATAAACACTACTGGAGTAAAACCGTGAATATATTTAAGTGCTGAAGATTGCAATCACATACAAGAGTTCTGTTCTCAAACAATACACAGAGATAATAATCGTAACTGTTCTCGAAAACAAAAAATAATACGCAGTCTTTATCTGCCTGTCCCTATCTGAATCAAATGTACATTCATTAAGCATATGTTTATGCTTTTACAATGGAGTGATTTTTGGTCATTTCTAATCTAAACCGATTTCCAAAAAAACAAAACGAAACCAGTTTGGGAAACCATGGCTTTTTGCTGCCTTTGTAACCAAGAGGTTGGGGTTTGACCAGCGTTGACCACATAACCGGGAGCTTTTGATTTGCTGTAGAATCAATTTTTCACCATGCATGTACATTCCAGGTCTCGTTCCTATCCATTACTTTGGCTTTCCTGTCATGCCACGTGTCAGATGATAAACCATTTACAAGATGTTATGACTTCTTGTAATCTTTTTGTTGAAAATTCCTAATTTCTAACATAAAAATTCATAAATTAACTTTAATGTAAACTAACGACTATAATGATATTAATTAATCAATTTCGATGGATATAAGGGGTCTATGGAGGAAAAATATAGACAAATGATGGTGTTTCTAGAAGAAAATGATGGTAATGGAATGGTACCAACAACCACCAGTAAAGGAAACCCCTCTGATAGGAATCCTGGTGCTTTTCCTTCTTTTGGAAATATTGGTGCTCTTTATATGGAAATGTTGTCCCTTCCCAGATTCACCATTGGTTTGCTAGTTTGGGTTTTTTCAACCAGTATGGTTCCGAATGTTCAAACTACTTATCAACCAAGTTCTGCTCCACCTAAACAATATCAACCTCAAGTTGATCATAAAGTTGACCATTTTCCTTCTTCGTCTATTGTTTCTTCATCACTTTCTTCCTCTTTTCTTGGTGAAATTCTTGATTCTAGTAACCAATAATCTAAGAAGAAAAAGAATAAAAATAAGTAGGGGGAGATAAGCAACCATTTCTACCGACACAACTAGTATCGAAAAATATTCCAATCATCCCTATAAAATTAAATCCCCTTGCATATTATGTAAGGGTGACCACCTTCTTAAATATTTTCTTGGTATTCCCAAGGTATTAGAAGTGTGGTCCATAGTCTTGCATCGTCTTTTGTCGTCAGCTTCTTCAGATCATGTCAGTTACAAACCCTCAACTAGCGATAGTAAGGTCCATGGGAAAAAGGGTAAAGTCAAATTTCCCTGTAAGTTTTGTGAAGGAAATCATCCTATTCAACTTTTTCCTTATATTGATGAAGCCTCAAAAGTGTTGCAAAACCTTATAGCTTCTTAGCCACAACTTCCAATTGGTTATCAGAAGATTTATCCCAATCCTCTACTAGTTGATGAAGTTATTGATCAGAACCCATCTCCAATCAATCCCAATGTCTTTGAATGTTAATCCCATGAATCTATTCCTGACCAATCATTGGTTGAGAAAATGGTTGACTCAATTCCACCTTCATCTGATTGTACCTTTCCCGTAGAGAGTGAACTTCATACTATCTAGGTTCTTCTTATTTCTTCTAATTCTACCAGGCAAAGGGGAATTTCTCCCATCCCTACGAAACCCCTCCAAGGAAACAGGTCATTGCCTTTAATTGGAGTGGATTGACAGAACCTCGTCTCCCTTCTTATATTCCTTTTAAGATCATGGTAAAGGATTATAATAAAGACATCCATCACACTATTATAGATGAGGAGCTTTTGTTAGTATTCTATCCTCCTCTACTTGGAAAGCTTTAGGTTGCCCACAACTTGTGTCTTGCTCTAAATATGTTAGCTTTTAACAGAAGAACCAGTCAACCCTTATGGATCCTTCCTCAGTTTCCTATTTAGCTAGGAGGAAAATTTGTATGTATTGATGTTATAGTTGTGATAGACCCTTTGGACTTCAATTTGATCAAAGGGAAAGACTATGTTTATGCTGTGAATGTTGTTGTATCCACACTCTTTCGAGTGATTTTCTTCCCGCATGATGGACAAATTGTGGCTATCAATCAACTTTAATTTGTTGGTCCTGAATTGAACACAAATCATCCTACCTCCCTAAGCATTTCATATGTGCAAGTGGTATCTTCCCCTTAACAAGTTAATTATGTGTAAACCTGTCCCATTCATGTACCTACTGCTGAGGATGAGCCTTTCACTCTCTACTAAACTTCTTTCAACATAGATCTAGTATGTGATGTAGTGCATCATTTACTGGGGGCATTGGATTATGGTCTTTCCATTAGATCCCTTGATATATATCCCTTCTAGAGAATTGTTCTCCCATCTGATGTGAACCTCTTGGAATCCATGGTCTCTCAGAGGCCATGATTAGGATCGGAGTAGAGTTCCTTTTCTTGTGTCAAACTTGTTAAAAAATGAAACGAGGTTCCTCGAGTAGAGTCCCTTGTCTTGTTTCAACCTCGTTAAAAAATGAATCAAGGTTCTTAGGAGAAGATTTCCTTTTCTTATGTCAAGATTATTAAAAAATGAAACAAGTTCTTATGAGGATAGTCCTTTTACTATGTCAACCTCGTTAAAAAATGAAATAGGTTCCTATGTGTATAGGTCTTTTCCAGTTTCAAGCTCGATAAAAAATGAAATAAATCCCATTTCAATTATATTCTCTGATTAGATCTCATGATTTCCCAATCGAGCCTTTCACTTGATCTCGTAAATGAACCTTCGTTACATCCACATGTTAGTACCTAGTAGTCTACTTAGGTGCACGAAATGAAACTTGTTGGGCATGTACCTCGAATTGAATCATTATGTTGGGGGTGTGCAAACCAATTTCAAGCATCATTTTTCTCTGTTTCAAGATTGCGTAGAAATGAAACCAATTTCACACAGAGTTCCATAAGTTTCAAGATTTTGTAAAAATGAAACCATTCCCATTTTATCCCTCGTTATTTCCATTCTTATCAGCCTATTTTTCTATATGAGCTTTTGTTTTCTTTCTTTTCATCATCACCATCTGCTTGGCTGATCATATGCTTTCACTTGTTTTTTACCCTTTCCTGAGGAACCGTTGCAATAACTAGTCTTATTAGCCTTCCTATTGACCTTTGTGTGTTGGAGCAGTTTCATAATGAATGGAACGAATTGATACCATTTATACCACTCATTCCTCTAGGAGGATTCCTCTTTTAGCTCTTTTGAGACTCCCAAAACATGAAAATATTATTGAGCGCTTGTCTTTTTGAACTCATAAAAGTAAATGAAAATACATCTACTGAGTATAAGTTTAACCCTTTTCCAAACATAGATAGACTAACTAAAAGAAAAGAATACCTTAGTCAAACATGGCTAAGAGTTTCTCTTGGGTAACTTTTTCTACCTTTTCAGACTTAATATACTACCTATGAAAAAGAACATCTGTAGTTTTCTTTTTCATCTTTTTTCCAAACTCTCTAAACATGAAAAAGATGATGAGTTTTACCTTTGTTGGACTCGTTAAAACATCAAACAACGATGGAATTTTCGAACATGAGAAGGCCAAACCACTCCTTCTCAGGGTTCGTTAAATATACTCTGAGGGATTCATCTAAAATATGGACTTACAGATCAAGCATATGTTATCTTCATCAAGCTTGTTAAATAATAAAGAGGTACTGACCAGTATGGTTGGGGAAATTGGGAAACAGGGTACTCCATTTGTTATTGGTAGTGATTTTCTCTTGAAACTGACACTCTTCCACTTCATCTTCGTGGTTTTTGGGTTGGGTAATATGCTTGTCTTTCAGTTCATCATTCCTTCAAAGAACCTCCATTTCAGTTTTGGGTCAATGCTTCCCAGTTTTTCATTACTAGGACAATTGAGCCCAACAATCTTATTAGACTCATTGGAAGAGAAAAGAGCATGGAAATAAAAAAACTTTTCATGCTGCCAAAATTGCCACTATCAACGTTGTTTTAAATTTATTTGGCTCATAATTAAATGCTTTGCTTGTTTCAAACAATAACCAAGACAATAAGATCTGCAATGGGAGTGTGTTGATTGAGTAAATACAAGAGTTTCCAGAATAACTGCAAGAGGATGTGCTAGACTTGATTCTACAAGGAGATCTTCAGTTTGATCATTGCTTGGACATTAATATTGGTCTTGATCAGAAAACTAGAAGAGAGTTGGCTCCTTCATATCACTCTTCATATCTCACCAACATTGCTGGCATCTTTAGCTGATGGTTCTAACTCAACATATTTATTTTGTCTCTTGATGGTCCATATATGTCAAATGAACTTATCTCCAGACCGTTTCTTTGAAGGAGAACAATAGAAGCCAATTTTAAGCAAAGACATTAATACCATGAATTATATCTACCAGAGACAAAAAAAAAAATCGATTGTACTTGACGTCCAGAGTTGGCAAGTTCACAGAAACTTTGTATATTGAGAACACCTTTAAGTTATTCATCTTGAAGATTTTCCACCTTGGGGGTTAGTACATGAACATGCTTGGAAGAATGTATTCATGTAATTTCCCATCAGTGCAATATCATTATTTTTGCATAAAACTTGGCAGGGCATTAAACCCTTCAATAATAACCTTTTTTTATATAGGTTTGTAGGTGCCATCATTATTTTCTTTGATGTGGTTAAAACAATATCACCATATCGAGTTGGATGGAAACTTGATCCAAGTCAACCACACGAAATATGATGGGGGAATTCTAGAAACGATGATTGGATTAGATCTCACTCCAACAAGTTCCCCTTGTGGATAAAGTTTCAAAGCTTTATCACAATTACCATTTTGGGTTTACAATTATAATGTTTTATGCACAAACATAATGTTTTTGTGCATTTTTTTCAAACACTTGGACTACATGCTTGCAATTCCAACTCTCATTTGCAAATTACATGTTGATAAGCTTGTTTCTCTCAAATTCCATTCTTAGCAAGGTTGGAAAGCACTTTCTTACCCCCTGCCAATTTTTTTATGCTTGTACACCCTTTCAAATAGTTTGTTTGTTTCATCAAACCCACATTGTCTGACTTAGCTATCAATTAGAGAAATATGTGAACTACTACATCTAGCCTAAAATCCTTTTCATCAGTGTCGATTGAAATAACATGGTATGAATTAAAGACAACGTAGTAAAAATAATTAACTAAGATGGAGATGGTTTAATTTTTTATTTTCTTTTAATTATGGATAGTAAAGTTTTGATATATTTATGAGAAATTAGGTATAGTGATAGTGACATTTGATAGTTACAAATAGTTATGAGCCGAGGGGGGCTCTACAACCCAGTATAGGGGAGATGTTTAGGTGTTAGAGGTTAGATGTAAACAAGTTATATGTAAATATTTTTTAAATGTCATCTCTATAGGGAGATGTGTAGGCCTAATGTAATGCAATACAAGTATTGTTTCTCTAACCAATACCTACAAGCTACAAGTATGAATATAAATAAGGTAATTGTTTCTTCACAACAAAGTAATCCATACACTGATATAATTATGCAATTTTACATGGAAGTTTAATATTTTTGTGTTACTTTATGTGTGGAATAACCCTCTACTATAGAAACTACATGTAGCAACCTCAAGGTTTAGGTTTATGCTAATACATCCTCAAAATAAAATAAAATAAAATGAAGATAGTGGGAAATTAACTTAGTATTTTTTCCAGCGTGAGAAGTGAATAATTCTATAATTCATGTGGAGTGTTTCAGACATTATTGTCAGTTAGGTTTGTTGCCAGGATTCCTATTATTTTGGTTTGTTTCCCAAATGGTAATTACGAGATGTCCTGGGTTATTATCCAGAGATACACTGATGATTATATATTGAGTAATAGGGTTATATATTAATCATATACTTAATAATTTCATACTTATAAAGTATGTACTTCTATTTTTTTTTTACTTATTCATTTATGATTGTCTACTTATAAATTTTGTGGTTTCAATGGTAGAGCATGTGGTACAGGAGGATCCTCAATGAGAAGAGGACCATGAGTCAATCATTGCAACGATGTCGACTAGTGCACTAGGTAAACAATTACATTGCAAAGCTATTTCTTATTATTAAAAAACTACTTCAATGATATTCAATAACTAGCCGTATAAATTTAATATATTTTTTGTGGGAAATGCTCCCACACAACATCCTCGACTTTGTGAGAACATCATGACCATGGGTGCAATGCATCAAAGGAGACAATTACAATCATCATCATAGCAATCCTAGCCAGAAGATGAAAATCTAGAAATGGTTGAAAAACTTAAGAATTATTTAGGTTGTAACAAGAAGAGGAAAAATAATCGATGATGTTCAATGCTATAATATATTGTATAATATAGATTATTGTATAATATTTTTTATGTATAAAAATACATATTGATGTATTAATATAATACTTGAATGAGTTCTTGCATACTTTTTTTTCGAACATATGATCACTTTGAATGAGATATTACATACTTTTTTGTAATTATCTTAGAGACATATGAAATATACTTGCTTAGAAGTTGCAAGAGGATGAATGTGAACAAATATGTTTCTTTATCAATTTTATGTTTTTCTAGTGTGTATGCATGAACCTTAATGTGTTTCTATCATTTTTTTTTTTTATAGTAGATAGATTGGGTACTAGGGAATGGAGAGTACCGGGGGTGGGGGAGGAGATGCCATAAGAACTTCCACCTTCACGTGGTTGGCCTTATTTAGTAGAGAATAATTTAGGATTTTGATAGTCTTGGAGAAAACCTCCCTCATTCCAACAGACAAAAAAAAGAGTCAATGTTGACTTAGTTGGTGCTTCGTCAAATCAATGAACATTTTATCCAAGATTAGACTACTCCAACAAATGATTCTTGAAACCAAGATGAACTCATTTAGGTATTCATGCACTTGATTCTTTATAATTTTTATTTAGTCATAAAAATGTTTCTTAATTTATTTTATTATCTTGTTGTTCTTTAACTACATTTAACACAATTTATATGCATTGCAAGTATTCTTATTCCAAAAAGTTTTCATCCACAAACATAACATAGCTGGTAAGAAAGTGGACAAATTTATAGGGATTTGTTATCATATTTGAATAACATGATATGTGATTAAATGGGTGGTATTGAGATTAAATGATAGATTAATTAGACTAACCTTTTTCAACTAAGGGTTATATCACTTAGACTAGAAGAAGTTAGATGCCTTGTCATGTTTAACCCACTTAGTTCATCCAATAAAAAAATATCATACATACATCCAAGTAGCCTTAAAACATTTTACAATACAAGGCTTGACCAATTTCACAAAATAAGAAATACATATTCAAGGAACATTAACATTCAAAACACTTAAAATATCCACAATGCACAACACATCTAAATGGGATGCACCCAAGAGCCTCCTAAGACTATCCAACAACCTTGTATGAGCTAGTCCTTGAAGCACCAGTAGGCGTTCCTCCTATAGGGATTACTTATATCTTATTATTAGTTAGTTGACATAAGTATGTCGCTCTACCTAATCCCTAAGCTTGGAAAAAGATCACATAAGACTTATATAACTCAACTCTTGTCTTCTTGCCTCTTGTCCTATTCCAAAGCATTCCATGTAGTTCTAGGTATGCTCAAAATCCTTCCCATACATCTCTAACAACTAGGTCATCAATGCCCATGTATTTTCATAGTTTAGCTACGATATTATTGTGATGAACTACATTTACAAGTGCATTGTAATTATCCATTTGGTGGGCTTGCTTGACCTCCTTGACATATTTTTCTTGCCTTGTAAATGGTAATAAATGAAACAATTCCTTCAGATAGAAATAGTTCTTCACTTACCATGATAACCTTTTGACAAGGTTTGAACATTTTCCCCATGAGGATGGACTACACATTTTATTTGTAGTTAATTATGTTACGGTGTGCCCTATATGCCATCCCAAGATGATTTAAATCAATTATAGGACTGGTTATACATTATTTCTATCAAAAAAAGCATTAGATACATCTTTTCTTATGACACCCCATCTCAGCTACCCCACAAAGCCTTAGCATACTGATGTCTTTTATCATCCTTTCATAATCCAAGAAAATTAATCTGCTTATTTATGAAACTTGAAAAGTGCTGCACACACTTTTGAAGTTGAAAATGCTTCATATGAGGCATCAACCTTGAAGCCTTTGCAAAATATTTTATTATTTTGAAATCCCTTCGGATTTTTTCGCTTACATGAGGATGGCACACCTTAATCACTACAGTGATAAAATTCTCTTGTGGAGATAGTTTCTTCTTTAATCCTTCCTAATGAACTTGTGCAATGCTAGCAAATGTCACTAGTTTATCTAAAAATCCTTTAAATATTTTTTCAATTGGAAAAATGAAAGCCTTATTCACAATGTTCCTTGTCTCCAAAAAATTATGTAACATGGCCTTGAAATGTAGCTTGGGAGGTTCACTACATATGTCTGGTAGAAATATATGTGGGTGAGTTCCTACCCATTATCCCCACGTAATAAAGGTTTCATGCTCAACTGTTCAAAAAAGGATACCCTACCAAAGAGAGTGAATCTATATGTTTGTGTCTTCTACAAATGTCGCAATTACTATGGATGGTGGAAACAACATAAGAAAATAAAGTGCTCTAAATACTAGTAGTAAACACTCAATGGCCATATTGATAAAACTTTTAACCCTTATTAAAATAATCATTTCGACCATAGAAGGCCATGTCATGTCATCTACCTTTCCAATCAATTCCAAACAAAAGATGGAAATATTTATTGCCTACTACTTATTCCATTAGGAAAATACATGTTCCTTTGAGTTTTTTTATTTTTTTCATATGGACTTCAATAAGATTCCTTTTAGAACGATTTGAAGCTTAACTTTGTTTCCATGTCATCCTTATACTATTATTCTCATCCTCATTAGATATTGATTAAAAAAATGTGTTGGCTAATGTTGAAACCTTTCCTAAAAGGACCTTTTCATTCAAAAGGATAGATTGAAAGTTGGCTTCAGATACCATAGAAACAACTAGAGGTAGGCACTTGAGAGGTTGAGATAGTGGAATTTTTTAATAAAACTAGTTATGTTCTTCAAAAGAACTTGACTTCATGATATAAGCATGCTCGTTGTTTGTGGAAACCCTTTACTATCTAAAGGTTTCCTATGGGAAAAATCATCAAACTGAGTAATGTCATTAACTACATCCTACTATCTTCAACATGTTTTCAATTGATCTCCTAAAAATTGACTTTAGTCTACTAAATCATAAATATTAGTTGATGGTTGAGTGACTATATGTGATATCATTTTTTCTCTTCTCCTAGGTGTGAATTCCTCCTCAATGTCACTAACATCACTATCTTTCATGATGAGACAATGTTGCGTTTTTTTTTTTAATCATCAATTTTTTCTCTCTCCCCTTTAATGTGTTGGGACCATACAATAGATGTTATACTATAATAGGTAATTCTATTTGAAGGTTGTTGATAAGGTTCCATCCTACTCATCATTTTTAAACGCAATTCATAGCCATTGTTAGCCTCCCCTCTTCCCTTCTCGTTTAAGGTGAGGTCTAATTATATAAAAGAAAAAATCCCTTCCACATTGTTCATCACTAAACCATGTTCAATATATTGGAAAAAGCTAATGAACTTTGAAAAACATATATTATGAGGCTATCTACATAAAGTTTGCAAATTTCTTGAAGATGAAGCTAAATATTCGGGGCTTTCTCATACGCTTTTGGTCGAGCCT
>APFE030190078.1:706-20517 GCA_000404065.3 Pinus taeda
AAAAAAAAAAAAAAAAACACAAGATTTTTTGGAAACGTGGGTTGTACGGCTGTGAAACGCGTTTCCGGCTGTACTGGCCACGTTTCCATTTCGGGAAACGTGGTGGTACGGCCAGAAACGCGTTTCACGGCTGTACCAAACGTGTTTCCGCGTTTCGTCCCAGTTTCCAGCCGGAAACGGGCCTCCCCCCCACGTTTCCTGCAACATAGTTTTTCTGATTTTACACTCTCACACATGTGAAGAAAGGCTAGGGTTTATGCAAAATCAAGGCTGAAGATTTCAAGTTGCAAGAGAAAGGTCGAAATTGGTAGAAGAAAAGTCAATTTGGTAACCTACAAGCCTTAGAAGAGGAAGCAGTCCAAGTGAAGGAAGGAGGAAGCCTTAGGAGTACTAATTCTCGTACACATGCGAAAATTGCAGCTATGGCAGGGGGCTGAAAAATGCAGACCTGCAGTGAGGGCCGAAATCTGAAGTTGGGGGGTCGAATTTCTGCAATTGGAAGAGATTTGACTTGGTAAGAAGCAACACATCATCTAGAAGGTTTGACTTGGTCTTGGTCTAGAGGTCTCGGAATTTTTCATATAAAGAATCTATAAGAAGAGGATATTTTTGTGGGTTTTACTCTCTAGGAGAGGTTTTGGCCCTGGCTAGCAGCCTACATCTTGTGTCTTTGTGTACTGTTGATGTTCATGTTTTGGTAGCTGTTTGATGATAAAAACAACATATAATAAGAGAACAAAAAGCTAATAAGAAAGAAAAGTAAAAGAACATCACAAGCAGTTATCAAGTTCAAGAGAAATCACTTCAATTGTAGCCCTCTTGATTTCTTAACACTATTGACCAATTAGGGCCATCACTTATTCATAGTCAATTCATACCAAACCTTTGCATTTATGAAAATGTAGATCTAAAAGAACAATTTGACAGGGTAACGGTTCTTTGTATTACACTCCATTTCGAAAGAATAGCATTAAAGATCATACCTTTTCCTCCCTGTTCTTGGCCTGAAGAATAATGTGGTTATGGGTTTTGTAATTTAAGAATTCTATGTTAAAAACGTCATTGTAACTGGGTTCAAACACCGTTAGTTAAATACCTATAAATACTGTTTTTTGCAAACTAATCTCATTGTGGGGTCAACATTGCTAGAATAGGAGTGAAAAAGGTATGGTCTAGAAAGCATATGTGAAAGTATGGCTGGCTATCAAATGCTGTAGGCATAAGAAGTTGAATGCTGATTATAACGCCCTTTGATAGATGTGTTTGTTTAAGTCAAACTGTGCTTGGGAACTTCCTTTGTTCTTTTTGATCCTAAAGCATTCATCTTGTCTTCTCACTAGAATCTGTGTGAGGTCCAATGGGTTTGTTAAGGGCTCGACTTTCATGTTGAATTCTCGACTTGGAGACTTGTGTTAGATTCCTGGGTGTAAAAATAATATATTACCATTGCTTGTTTTTGGAGTCTGGACAATGTGATGAGTGATGTGTTGGGCCTCGTCAAAACCCTGTTTATATATTCTCACAAGGAAGTAACAACATATGAAGTTGTGTAAATAAAAAATGACTGATATGAATGATCTGCAAAATTTATCATTGCAATAAATTTAGCGAAGAAATTCCCAACAGCATTCTGTTTCCTGTCAAATGTCAGCTATTATGCTATAGTGATGGAGTTGCACTGGAATATAGACATTCCCACTAATAAAAATTAATGCTGATCCTATGAGATACCATCCTTGCTTTCAACTTGTTACCAACTTTGTTCAAGAATTAATGGACTTCTAATTGTGTTTTGGGTGTTTTTCTTTTAAGGGTCTCTTTCTATCATGATATCCGGGTAATGTGATGTATATAATTTATGGAATAGCATTGAATGGATATTATTTCCAATCTTTTGAATTCTAGATTGTTTTAGTTCAAATGTTTTTTGTATTTATTGCAACAGTTTTTTGTATTTACTATGACAAAAGTTTTAGCAGCCTGCAGCTTATGGGTTTGTCAGACATTAAATAGTGGTTTTAAGGCACTTAGTGAACTTGTTTACAAGCATGTGTATGCGTATTTTAGAGTGGTGTGGGTATCGGAGCTAATCTAGTGAACTGTTTTTTGACAAAGTTGTCGAGTTTCATTTCTCGTTATCTTCTGTTGTGGCATATCTCTATTCATTTTTGTTCAATTGCATACACCCTGAGTTGCAGTTGGAAGAGTAATCAGCTTTTCATCCATTGTGTTTATTTTGGTCTTGGTGGAAGATTGTTCTTGTTAAGGTTCAAGCATTAGAGTTATTCACAATATATATAATATAATCAGAAAACCATATTAATACTTTTACCATGGTGAGGAGAATAGTATATACACATGTTATCTTTAGAAGCTTGTAGTTTCTATTTTTGGTTTGCCTTGATAGATTATTTATTACACGCTGAATCAGTGTTTCAAACTTGCCATTCACAGGTACTAGTAGTTTGTCATCCTCTTGGCATACACTTTTGAGTGGATTTCTAGCTGTTATATCTGTAGTTCTGGTGATGGGACTCTATGTTTTTATGGCGTTGAAGGAGACTTCATCTTTGTCACACCAGCCTGACCCAATGTTTTTAGCTAAAGCTAAAGCAAGCATAGAGAGAACTGTATTGGAAAGAAAATCAATACCAGAGGATGGCAAGAAAACTGATTAAAGTTTTGTGAACAGGTTCTAGCTTTTTGCCTAAGACTAATGGTGGAAGTGTGTATTGTGATTGTAATGAGTTAATGGTCTTCTAATTGTTTTTTGGTTGTTCCTTTTCAAGGGTCATTTCCAATCATGATATTTGGGTAATGGGATGTATATAATGTATGGAAAGAATTGAATGGACAGTGTTTCAATTTCTTTAAATTCCAGCAATTCGTTCATAAGTGCCTTTAAATACCAGTAATTCATTCATAAATGTTTTTAAATTCAAACAATTATTATATTTCCTGTAACATAAGTTTATGTACCATGCTGCATGTGGGTTTGTCGGGCACATTAAATAGTGTTATCAGATTACTCGAAGTGAACTTGTTTACAAGCTCGTTTATGGATATGTTATATAGTGATAGAAGAGTTAAAATGGAGTAATTTTGAGAATGCTAATTGTTAGGCTTCATTTCTCAATATCTGATTTTGTTGCATATCTTCATTTGTTTCATTTTCCATGCAGCATGAATTCCAGTCTGAATAGTAGCCAAATTTTCATGTATTTGGTGTGTTTATTTTGTTATTAGTAGAATTACATGCTTAGCATTAGAAACTCTTCACAATATTATGCACACATAATCTACCTGACTTTGTCAACTCGCATCTCCTTGTCAAGAAGAATGTTATATATGCATGTCATGTTTTGGCAATATCTAGTTGCTATATTTGGTTTTACCTTGATAAGTGTATTTATTGCATGCTGAACCAGTATATACACAGGTAATGGTACGATAAGTGTATTTATTGCATACTGAATCAGTATATATGCAGGTAATGGTAAGAGCGGGTCTTGTTGTCATATCTATAAATTGGTTACTGGAATCTACATTTTTATGATGTTGAAGGAGCCTTTAACTTCATTACATCAGTGCTACTTATTGTTTTTATCCAAAGCTCAAACAGGCACGGAGAGTATTGTATTGGAAATAAATTCAATGCAAGAAAACTGATCAGTCATTATATTGGGCTGAATAAGTTATAGTCATTTGCCTTGAAGCTAAATATTGTGGTAGTGTGTATAGTGTTTGTAATGATCATGTTTTGTTGAGAATGGTGTAATAATCCTCACATTTAGCTATGACCAACTCATATTAGGTCATTCGCGTGATTATTTATTGTATTACTATCTGATGGTGAAGGCTAACCTAGTGAACTTTGATATGTAGGCTCAATAAATCCTTTTGGGGAGTGTGTCCTAATCAGTGTTGCAAAGATCTTGATTTTCTTACGAAAAAATTGCAAAATTGTGATTTATTTTGCCCCGCTGATGTTTTCTGATTTTTACCGATGTTTTGGTGGTATCTTAATTTTGTCGTTGTTCGCTGATTTTTATTGATATTTTCTGTATTTTTATGATTTTTTGTTTTTCCAGACCCTTCACGATTTTATCCTAATGCCAATATTTGCAACATTGTTCCACCAAAACACTGATACACTGATCTGAACAGTGAATGAGAGTAACAACACCCTCTTCTTTCAGCCTCCCTACACTTGCCTTTGCATAGTTCCTCTGAACCAAAATCCCTGACCACTTCCCTTCTTGGATGGGTTGGTCGTCTTGGGAAGCACTGTTTTCCTCTTTGACTTCATGTAGAACTTTTGCTGTGAAGTCTACAGAAGGTAGTTTGAACTTCTTGGCCTTGATCCTTGATCCAAGGTGGCTCAAATAAATGTGAAGTACATCTGCTCCACAACTTTCATTTGTACCTGTTTGAAAAGCTGCCAACAACAACTGTTAACAATAACAGACATACAGACAACAATTGCATGGACTAACTCCTGTTTCAACAAAGAAACAGATTTCACATCTTGTGAACCCTTCCATGTCTTATATTTGCATACAAATGATTAACTAGATAACAAGCCAATAAAACATGCCTTTACAACAAATGACCCTTCAAGTCAAGCATGTAGGAAAAAGACCTTTAGGACTCTTTTCCAAAAGATGGAACACTTCATCCTTATTCTCCATTTTAGAGGCCAAGTTGACTTCTCCCAAGCCAACATCACATGCATCTCATGCTCAGGGATGCATTCATCTTTCAACTTTCGCTTAAGTACACTATACTTCTGAAGTTGAAATGAACATACTGTTGCAACAACAAAGTGAGTTTCCTACTCAACTTCTTTCTATTTACCATTTTGGTAAGATCTTGCAACTTGCATTTATTCCACAAAGAAATGCAAACAGATGCATTTCTAGAAATGCAGCCTTAATTGGATAAGAATTCTAACCATTTCTTACCAATCCATTTCAAAGGTCCCTCATTTGTTTGCACATTAGCATCAATATGTGAATCATCCTGAACCACATCAATCATGGAATCTTTATTTCCATCCCTGCCATTTTCTTTTTCCACCTTCTCCTTCAACTTTGGTGGAAGCAGTGCTAGATTCGAAGTCCAACACCTTTCAGTAAGATGCCCTTGTTTATGGCAGTAAGTGCAACACATGTGCATCTTTTTGACAGCATGATTTGCCTTGTCCTGTGGACCTTTGGCTGCTTGCTTCTTTTCCTTCAAAAGTTTCATGTATGTGGCCATCCTCTTCCAACATCTAGAAACATAATGGTTATCCAAACTACAAAAGGAACATTTAATTTTTTTTCCATGCTTTACAAAATCAAAAGGAATGTATTTAGAACCAGATTAATACCTGCCTCTTTCACCTTTATTGCCTACATGAGGAGGTGAAGCAAATGAAGTAGCTCCCTTTGGAATACCATCACTTTCTTCAAGGCTGTTAGAGTTTCCACAACCCTCTGGTTCAAGTATGTGCTTCTGAACGCCTGCATCATGCGAATGATGTTCCGAGCTGTTGCATTCCTCTTGAATACAATCCTCACACTTCTGAGGTAGAGGAGCTGCAATGAAACTCCTTTTCGGAACTGTTTCAACGGTCTTCATGGCAGCGTTGGAACTCTCTCCATAAGACTGTTTATAGCCAAGACCCAAATACTTAGGCCTTTTCTCAACCATTATTGGCTCGACAATACCTTGTGCATGTTTGCCCAATCCTTTTCCCTCATAGCTCATCTTGGACATTAGCTTGGAACCTACGCCTTTGGTATCTCTTTCAAAAGAACCAATAGAAGCGTTCTATAAGAATTTGAAGACAAACATGAATGGTTTACCGCTTCTTCAAGCTGATACTTGGCCAAGGCTTCTTTTGCAACAAAGAGTTGTGACTCCAACTCATGCATTTTTTCCAGGTTCATTCTTGCAATATGAAGTTGCCTCTCCATTTCCTGCAATTTGCCCGAAAGCATCTGCTTCTCTTCCTCCGGAATTCAATTATTCTCTAAGTATGTTGCTCTTCCTTCCATCCTCATACATTTCTCTCACCATATCCATCATGGTGGACATGTCTTGCTTCATGTCTCCAGCAAAGGAACTTCGGGAGCAAGAAGAATTTGAGAACTCACTTGTAGAAGTTGTCATTTTCAAAATGCACAAAAGAACTTCAAACAAGATTATTAAAGAGCTTATCTAGTAACCTCTTGCAATAACCTTTTGCACTTCAAGGATTGCCTTGAGGTCCTTTGGATAGAAGAATGCCTTCAGCCCTTCTTCCTTCTTGTCCTTCCTGGACTGAGCTATCAATAGCTTTCCCTTCACCCCTGCAAACTCAAACAATAGTCAGTTTGCCACCAAGTATACAATCGATGAGGCAATCAATCCTTCACTGTCCAAACACCTTCCAAACAAGCAATATTTGACCTGTCAATCGAGCATTCTGTTACAACCTTCCTTGAAGGTGGGGTTAATCAATCTTAAGCTCTGATACCACCTGATTTGAAAATGGGGCTCTTAGGCTTCTTGTCTAACTTACAAGAACCTCTCCCACTTCCAAAGCTTTAAATTTTCCCAAGTCTTAATGATTAACCAATGCGGAATTAATAAATGCTTGGAAATATGGGTATATGCTTGTATTTGTTTTCAACTGATTACTTACCTTAAAATCTGTTGTTTGTGCTGATATGGGAAGGTACTTAAACTGATATATAAATGCATATAACAGTAGTTAAAGCAACAGTAAAAACAAACACATAAGACAACAATATAATATGGAGTTCACCCTGGTATCTTGGGCTACGTCTCCTTGAGCTCTAATAAACTCGATTAGGCTCTCTAGGATTATGGCTTCAATTATTTTACAAGTGCTATACTTAACTCTAACTCTAACTCTGGCTGTGGCTCTAACTCTAGCTCTGGCTCTATGGCTCGGGCTTTGGTTCTGACTCTCAGCTCTGGCTGCGGTTCTGGCTGTGGCTCTGACTCTAGCTCAGGCTCTGTGGCTCGGGCTCTGGTTCTGGCTCTCAGCTCTCGCTTCTGGCGCTCGCTCTAGCTCTTGCTTTGGCTGTGGCTTGCGGCTCTCTGCTTTGGCTTTTCTAAGCTCTTTCGCTCAGCCTTTACATGCCTTTGTGAGTCACTCGACCTCCAAGCAACTCCAACAACAATATGCTGCTGTCAATTGAGCTCTCTGGCTTTTCACTCGACCTCCGAGTGACTCCAAAGACTCTCTGTGCATTCAATGTTTTTTTCTCGCTGTTCGCCCTCCAACCTCTGGTGGCTCTGCTTATTACAGTGAGCTCGGCTCTAGTTTTTTTCCGCTTCCAGGTTCGCTCTCTTTTTCTCCCCTTTTACTCTCTGTCTGTTCGTGGCTTAACGTCAATCTGTCTCATGATTGTTTGCTTCCTCTCCCGGCTCTTCGGATTGCCTGCCTCTGTCCGTTGGAATTCCCTGCTCTGCATCATCATCACTGTAATGCTTCACAGAGAGGTGGCCACTTGTCTCCTTATGAGCTGAGCCAACTCTTCCTCAAACGGTTACTCTGTGAAATGATTCATCCGCCAACTCAGCGGTCCAATCGGACTTCAACCTTTATGCGTCGAAGCTTATTTTCTCCATCGAATTTGGTTTCCCATCGGGTGCAATCTCCGTCGTTAGATCTGGGGCCTCCAGATGCTACGGTTATCGCTTTTATCGCGCAGTTGACTTGCTCGGACGTTACCCCGTGATGAGAGAGGTTTTCTCTCTCATCTGCTAGACACGAGTCAATCAACGTATGGAATCGCTCGTTCTCCTGACAAACCTGCTCACTCCTCGAAACACCTCCGATATTCCGCTGGTTTTGGAGCGTGGGACCCGCCGTTTGTTTTCAGCGCTTTTCCCACGGTTCTTTGGCTTCCCTTGTGATCGAGTGCTCGGGGCCTTTCCATTTCGAGGGGTTTTGCCCAGCGATGCACGATTAGTGCTAATCGCGCATCAGAAACGACCTCTGTTTTCTGATCCGGACTTCTTAACTGCTAGTTTGCGCCACTACGCGGTCTCCATGGCCCTCGGTCAGTGTGCTTTGTCTGAAGGTCTTTGTTGCTCTGTGCTGGCTGCAAATTGTCGTTGTTCAGAGGTTATTTCTGATAGGCTTCGACATCCATAAGACTTTAAACTTCGGTATGAGTTTTTACAGAGTTCGGGTAGCTTTAAGAGAGTTTAAGGATCCAAATTCGGATCACATACAATTAATGTCATGTATGAAGAGCTTTTTTTGAGCATGTGTAAATTGTATATAAGTCTATGTAGACCTCCAACGACAAGCACATAGTCCTCTCTTCATGTCGGCTTCAAGATAAGATGACAAACCCATGTTGGCTCACCCTATGGAGACATACCTATTCATAAGTATAGTTCGACTTAATATGATGGACAAACCACTATAAATAGGCACCTCGGCCTATTTCCCAAACACATAATTTCGGTCATCTCTCTCTGAAGTTTTCAGATGGGAAAAAAACGAAAGAAGGTTCAGATCTCTAGTCCAGAATTTGCATATACTTCTAAGATTTTTGGTGGATGAGATTGAAAGAAAGTTCAGATCTCCACATAGAAGACAGTTCAAATGTCTCTGTATTTCAAATGGGCAGTAACATATGAGATGACAGTTTGGGATGACAAAGTGTTGAAGGGAAATCAAATCCCTCTAAAGCTCGGATCACAGAGGCAACAAGACTAAATCTCAGATCACAGTGGTAGTTATCTCAGTTAAGAAGTTTGGATCTATGAAGTGGATATAATCACAATATAGATGCTCAATTGCAGTACCTCTGTCTTGGTGTTACATCAAGTGCAGTAAGGTATCATTGATGACATAATAGTTCGTTTTTGGTAATACTACTGTGATAAGTTATTATCTCTGTGATAAGGGCTCATGAAGGAAACAATATTGTCAAGGCAGCGATGAATATCTCGGTATCAAAGCAATGATGAAGATCTCAGAGGAAGAGGAGTCAAGAAGAGGACCGGCTAGAGAAAGTGTCTTGGTCTTGGAGTGGCTAATAGGTCAAGGGTCATGGTCTTGGTATTTGTCAATTGGAATCCCTATAAGAAGAATTTGTGTGGCTTTTCCTCTCAAAGTGTGAGAGGTTTTGGCCTCGAATCATAGCCTACGCTCTGTTCTCTTGTTTATGTTTATGCATTGGTTACTGTTTGATGAAGAAGAACACTAATAATCTAACAAGAAGAAGATCCTAATCTAAAGAAGTAAAAATCATCAACAAAAGTCACTAATAGAAGAGAAATCACCTAATGCTAATGCCCTAGATTTCTCAACATGGTATTGGAGCTAAGGTGTATAAGAAAAGGGCATGCAATAATAGAGATACTCAAGGATCGAATTTTTAAGAAAGGCATCAAAGAAAGTCGAAGGGTATCAAAGCGAAAGTTCAAGATCTACATTGAAGAATCAAACCCTAGATCGAAGAAGCAGTCTACACCAACAAAAGTTTTGGATCCTCTAAGTCATCATTACAAGACCACAAAAACCCTAATCAAGTTGAAGAAATCTACAATGCAAGGCAGCCCAAAGTATGGAGAAGCATTTCTAGGACTAAGATTACATCATCTTGGAGATCCTAGAAGTATTTATGATCTGCATTCATTCACTACCAAGGAAGTCGAAGTATCTCGAAGGTGAGAAGGCATTATCATCTTCAAAAGCAATATGGCAAGTTCCCTGTCATTGCAGCAAGAATCCCATCCTTATCCTTGAAGAAGATCATCCGAGGAAGCATCAAAACATCTTCATCAACAAAGAGAGCTAGATCTAAAGGCATTGATGTCATAAAAGGAGAAATCTTCTTTATTGAAGAAGGGATTTTCTTTTGGAAGAAGATCATCCAAAAAGAACATTAATACATCTTCTTCAACCACCATCAAAATGATCAAGTTGAAGATTTCATCTTCACTTGTCAAGTATCTTTCATTCTATAATCAAATTTGGTAAAATGACTTTGTTTTGCAAGGAGATCTATACGCTGATTAGGTCATCGAAATTCCTTGCATGGAAAAGGAGGATAAACATAGTCCTCGAAGAAAGTGAAGTCATTGAACATATCAATGAAAAGGTCTCCTTTGAATACATGGAAAGGGATTCTTATGAAAGGTCCCCTCATATAGCAGTGTTGGAGACATCAAAGAGATATGTATGATAAGTTGGTAGAGCTATTCTCCGAAGATGCAATAAAGAAGGTCTCATTACTTAGATTTGATCTACACAAAGTGAAGGTATCAAAGGATAAATGGCTATCTTCATAATATCTCAATTGCAAGATTTGGGAGAGATAATCCTCATTGTTCTAAATGCACTAATTGATGAAAAAGGTAACAAAGTCTATGAGGATAAGAAGGCTATCCCATTCAACAACTTGTGGCTTTTATGCAAGATAGAAGAAGACAGGTTGAGGGCAAAAGTATTCAAACATTTGTCGAAAGGAAATAATAACATAGCTAAGATTCAATGCTATGAGCACTATAGGAAAGATTGTCCTAATTTCAAGCGAAATAACAAGGAGAATAAAGAAGAAGGCCATTTCACCGAAGAAGTGGAGAACGCTGAAAGAAGGAAGTCCAAGGAAGAGGAAGAGCATTAGAAGCAAGAGCTCGTAAGAAACATGAAGGATGCCTGATAGTCAACTTTGAAGGATATAGCTCTTGGCGACCTCATTGAAAGATCAAAGGAAGAAGTCATATATGACAAGTCTCATCATACATCAGTCGAAAGGGAAACATCTGTTGGATAAGGATATGCGAGATCTTCAAGATTCTCTAATGGAATCCTCACCGGAGGATTCACCAATCTAGAGAGGAAGCAAGTGTTTCATCAGGAACTCCAACTTGTGGAATTTATGGGATGATGGTATGATGGCATAAGAAATGAAGCAGATCAAGGGATTGGAGATCTTTTCAATCAAGGAAGCTGCTGAAGGAAGTGTATATGACCCAAAGGTAAATGAGGTATGTATGATTGTATTTAATTTTATAAAGTCGTTTTGTATAGTTGTAGGTAACTTGGATTATTGCTCTATTTTGAGAAGTATGTTCAAAGGAAAGGAATCCCCTCCTATGAAAGAATGCCGGAAGCCATGAGTCACACTAGATGAAATCAACATAATAGGTCCTCATATGATGTATGAGGTGGTTGCTTACAATTGAGGAACTCTGATTGGAACCTCCTGGGAATGAAATGAAAGTGTGAAGAAAGGAAGTGAAATATGCAACCATGGTAAAGGCAATCAACATTCGAAAGACTATGAAGGTTTGACTAAGAAATCTTTCAGAAAGATATGAAGACTCTAATGGAAGTATGAAAAAGATGGAGACCCTTGACAATGAATATCTTTGGGAGATGTGTCAACATGTTTGCAGGATGCTGATACCTATAGGAAGATGTCATGATGAAAGACCATCACAAAGGTAATTTTGATTTAAGTGTTCATTTCTTATTTATAAACTAGTATCAAGATGGGCTTATGCAGGGCTACCAAAGGGAAGACCTATGAATGTCTTCCAAGAAGAACCATGTAGAAGGATACAAGAACCTTTCGGAAAAGAAAGACTGATGAAGGTAGCATAACATGAAGCAATGCCGGATGAAGACTGATGGATCACTTTCTGATGAAAGGAATGATGACATGATTAATGGATGGTCTGTGCCCTACGAAGAAGTCCCAAAAGATGACGAATCCACAACAAAGAAGAAATTCATGACATCGAAGAAAGGAGTTCTTCAAATAGCTCGTTGTCCCATCATCTCCACCTGAGGAGCTGCCGAAGGTCTCTATTTTGAGAGGGAGCTGGGAAAGTTTCTTACTTGGAAGAAACTTGGAAATTCCTAAGCCAAGAGGGAGCTTAGGTACATTCCTTGTGTAGGAATGAGTAAATTCCTTTAATGGAATAGATTTGTCCTCCCTAATTGAGAGGGGGATATAAACACATCATTTTAGTCTTCACCTAGGAAGACAAAATGAGAGGATTGGGTAATCATTTGGCATCCGATACTCTTTGAGGATGAGATAGGAAATTCGAGAGAAGAGTGGTCGTGGAGGAACGATATTATTTGAGGGTTGGGGAGTCCAAGATAAGAATAGTCCTCATGGAACACACCCTGAGTACCTGAATAGTAGCCTTAGGATATAATCACAGTATAGATGCTACCTTGCAGTACCTCTGTCTCGGTGTTACATCGAGTGCAATAAGGTATCATTGATGACATAACAATTCGTTGTTGGTAATACTATTGTAATAAGGTATTATCTTTATGATAAGGGCTCGTGAAGGAAACTTTATTGTCAAGGCAGTGATGAAGATCTCGGTATCAAGGCAATGATGAAGATCTCGGAGGAAGAGGAGCCAAGAAGAGGATTGACTAGAGAACGTGTGTCTTGTTCTTGGAGTGGCTAATAGGTCAAGGGTCATGGTCTTGGTATTCGTCAATTGGAATCTATATAAGAAGAATTTGTGCGGGTTTTCCTCTCAAAGAGTGAGAGGTTTTGGCCCTGGCCAATAGCCTACATGCCGTGTCTCTTGTCTATTTATGTTTATGCATTGGTCACTGTTTGATGAAGAAGAACACTAATAATCTAACAAGAAGGAGATCCTAATCTAAAGAAGTAAACAACATTCACAAGCAGTTGCTAATAGAAGAGAAATCACCTAATGCTAATGCCCTAGATTTCTCAGCACTTTTGGTGTAGCCCTATCACACATCTTTAATGATGGCTTTGTATTTTTAATGTAGGTTTCTAGGTTGGAATTTTGGTTCCTTTGATCCCCTCATTTTGTTTGTGATCTCAACATGGTATCAGATTAGGTATGAACCTTTTGCTACCTAAGTTGCTTTCAGTTAGGGTTTCATCTTGGCTCTTAATATTGTGATTAGAGTTGTTTTTTTTAATGAAATGAGTAGTAATATTTATATTGATAAACGCTGGTAGAGGGCCCAGAACCCTTACATCTGGTGTTTGATACAAGAAACAAATCTTCATCATAGTAGATTTAGAGTTTACTAGCCCTTGGGATGGCCAACCAATTCATATAGAAAATATAACCATTATATATTATACAAAAAGACCCAAGCAAGGAGATGGATTTACAAAAAAACACAACAAACATATAATGTTAGCTGAGACTGACTACATAACCAAAATTAACTCCAGGGCAAAAGCAAAAATCACCCAGTGCTGTGACCACCCTCTTTAGGCCCTCTAGAACGACGAGTCCTTTTGCGGTCAATAGGAGCCCTAGAACCAGTACCTCCATGAATCGCTCTTGTAGCAATGGATGAGGAGACTTCAAGTGCAACCACTCGAGAGTTAAGTAAGTGAATTTCCTCCTTAAGATTGTCCAAAGAGTCTTCCATTTCAGCATGATGTGTTGAAGAATGTAACTAGGTTTGGTCTTCATAAATGTATTTGAGTCATTGTGTAATGTACTTGTCAAAAGAATAAAGAAAATAATTAATATTATTATTAGTAGGACTTATTAAAGCATGGTTTTCATGCTTGGTTCATCATGTTTTAGTTCAAGCCCCCATTGAGGACTTCTATGATTTATTCTGAGTTAATAGAGTCATTATACTTTTAAAGAGAGTCTTCTTGGGCTTTTGAATCATGTAAAAAGGTTTATTATTGAGTAAAATATGATTTATGTAACCTCCACACCAAGTTGGCCTAATGGAGATAAAGTTGGCCTAAAGGACACCTATTCGACCTCACCTGGAGCATATAAAAGGAAGAGATCGAATTCATTTGGAGCATCTCATCTCAAGCTAGTTCGATATCTCTCTAGAAGCTAGAAAAAGTGCGAAGTGGATCAAGGAAGCCAAAAAGGAGTGTGAGTTGGGTCAAGGTCAAAGAGAAGGAAGAAATCGAAGTTTTGGTGCTACTCTCTCTCTCTTTCATGCCCTAGTTTGGGAGATCGAAGTCTTCCAAGTGTTGTTGTTTGATGCCGTAAGTTTCTGCATAATCGAAATTTCTCGGGTGGAAGTGCTACTGCAAAGGGTTCGAAGATTTGGAAGGGCCGACTCAGTGTGGAGGGAAGGTTTGGTATATGTTTAGGTTGAAGAGTCTCAAAGAAAATTATTGAAGGAAAATAATTTTTCACTGGGTTTTCCCCTCGAGAGGGGTTTTTCCCTGGCATTGTGCCTACATCTTTTGTCTTGTGTATTTGTGATCTTCAGACACAGATAATATGGTAATTGCTTGATGAAAGATAAGATAATAAAGAATTAAAATAAGCCAACATAACTCACAAGTAATTATCAAGAAAGAGGAATCAAACCCTAATCTACTTGCATTGATTTCTCAACATGGTATCAGAGCTAAGGTCAGGAAAGGTTGAAGATCACTTTGTTGGCTCAAAAGGAATGGACATGGATTCTCCCTCTTTGATAAACTATATGAGAATGGGTATCAACACTATTGGAAGCTGGATCAAGAAGGTCATCCACTACTTATTCAGAAAGGTCAAAAGTCAAGGGTTATTGGCTGTTCTTACAGGCTCTCTTAGTGATGACAATGCATGGATCATTGATAGTGGAGCCATCAAGGCACGTGACAGGAGAAAGTAAACAACTTCATACAGTATCAAACGAGCCATCTTCTTATGCATTTGAATTGGTTGACAACAAAAGCAACGCTGTTAGAGGCCTGGGATCAACATCATTGAAGCTAGAAAATGGATCGAAGTCTATCCTATAGGAATTCAAGCCTTGAGGATCTGAATTGATAGTCCGAGGTACCAGTGCAAGGAAATTAAGTAATTATTGTCTATCAAATCAGAGGTATGTAAACATAAGGTACGTATGCTCATAAGCTTTTAGATTTTCAATATCTCTAATCTTAAATGGTTCATATAATCCTTGTTTATAGCTAGTCTCGGGTAAAGATTGTAATCCCTAGATAACATACGAAAGTCTCATATTAGAACCTTAATCCTTATCTTCTAGGATTCACAAGTAATCTAGGATGTCAATTAAAAGTCCTAATATTAAATGAAGGAATAACTTGAGTTCTAATATCATAGGATTCCATCCTCCATGGAAATTGAATCATGTTCTTGGTATCACATTTTTTTCTTGAAAGTATGTATTACAAGTATAAAAGATCATGGCTTAATACAAATATAACACTTAAGGGAATCCTTACAAGGTTTGTTAAGGAACATTGCTAGGTATGTCTTAGACTATACACCTTATAAAATTCTCTTAATATAAAAAGTACGCTCATCTTATTTTAAAATTTTTATTACTAACATATTTTTGTCTTGCTTCTTTGAATCTTAAAGATTCTTGATTGGGTGATTCATCATTAGATAAATATATCCTCCTCACATCCTTAATTGTTCTCATAGAACCCTAGAAAGGTTCTTTGGAAAAACCTAACTTAAGGGCATGCTAATGATAATGTGTGAAACCCTAATCTACTTAGTGTTATTGAAAGAAAATGTTTGATAAATAACTGGCTGATGCTTTGATGATGTCTTGTTTGGGATTATGGAAAACCTAACTTGTCAGGGTTGAATGTTGATGTCTAAATTTCCGATCCTTTGAAGTTTTGGTAATTTAGGGTTTGCTATGTTCTTATATTGAAACCCTTGCTCATTAGGGTTTGGTGGAATATGTAAAGCAAGAACCTTATAATGTCTTAGAAATGATTTCCTTGGGATGTGTGTTTTTGTCTGATCAAACCCTAGTCTAATCAAGTTTGTTATATGTCTAACTCTTATTGATGTTTGTGAAGTTGGGTTTGACTAACACATGATATGAAATGCCTATGCATGATGATGAAGTCTTAGATGTATGAGTTGACCTATTTGTGGTGGTCACGAGTCCTAAGGTTTGGAACTAAGCCCTAGTTCAAGTTTGTTTCTCTAGGATGGTAGTATTTGTGAATTCTAGGGTTTTAGAGTTAAACCTTAGTAGAAGTGAAAATCTCTGATGAATGATGACAGTGTGATAATTTGAGATTTGTTTAAAATTTTTGAAATCTGAGTTTTAGTTATGATGGATGTTTGATTGTTTGAGAAAATCTAAGGTTTGCAAAAAACACTAGTGGAAGCTAGTCTTGTTGTTGATTGAGTTGTGATTGGTTCTGATTTGTTAAATTTTATGTATGAAATCTAGTGGGAAGTCTAACATATGAATTCTAAAAGTTGTTAGATACTTTGTAGATCTATATTTGTTTGAATCATTTCTAGGGTTTGCTATATGTTGTAGTAAACATGTCATACCTTTAGAAGAAACATTGAAACCCTATATGTAATGAAAATGGTTATGATGAAATAGTCTAGGGTTTGTGATAAAGTCCCTAGCAAGATGATGAAGAATACGTGTCTCTTGTTTGTAAGTTTGGGCATCTGATATATATAAAATTGAATGCTTCCATGATTTTGATATGGTTAACTTTATTCTTCTATAGATTTGGTTGTACTTGCCATCTAAGTTGTGTAGGGACGTGATCTTCAAGATAGTGAACATGTTTGTAAAGAAAAGTTGATGTGATAAGCATGATGTGAATGGTAATGGTAATGATAACTTTGATGAGAAGGATAGAAGATATGAAAGGTTCTCTGATGTTGTAAAGAAGAGGTAGAAATTCTAAGTTAAGAGGGAACATGGATGAAATATCCCTAGGTTAAGAGGAACCTTGAATGAAAAAAATATCGCTAGATTGAGAAGGAGTTTAGATGAAAGAAATCTGCTTAGGATAAGAGGATGGTTGAGAATATTCTTTGTACAAGAATGATTAGATCCTCTTTGATTAAGAGGGAGTGACATATATGATTCTCTACTTCATGTGTCATGCACTAGACCAGGACTAACAACCATAAGTTTTAGTGAAGGCCATGAGTGAGAGAAGATAATTGGAAAATGTATTTTGAAAGGTTGCTAAGATAAGAAAAGACAGATCGATTTATGAAATATGTTGCTGCATGAGAAGTAGGAAAGGAAGCTGCATGGTTGAGGAATCTTCTGTCAAGATCCATTGGGAAAGCTCTAAGTCCTACTATGGAAAGTTGAGAAGCAACATCAAGTTGTCTAGAAGACCTTAGAGGTTTGTATTTGATTATGTACAAGAACAATATAGGTACTATAGGTAGCATCTAAACTGTGAATATATCTGGTAGAATAGTCCTCAAGGAATAACTTGAGTTCTAATATCATAGGATTCCATCCTCCATGGAAATTGAATCATGTTCTTGGTATCACATGTTTTGCTTGAAAGTATGTATTACAAGTATAAAAGATCATGGCTTAATACAAATATAACACTTCAGGGAGTCCTTACAAGGTTTTTTAAGGAACATTGCCAGGTATGTCTTAGACTATACACCTTATAAAATGATCTTAATATAAAAAGTACGCTCATCTTATTTTAAAATTTGTATTACTAACATCTTTTTTTCCAGCTTCCTTGAATCTTAAAGATTCTTGATTAGGTGATTCATCATTAGATAAATATATCCTCCTCACATCCTTAATTGTTCTCATAGAACCTTAGAAAGGTTCTTTGGAAAAACCTAACTTGAGGGCATGCTAATGATAATGTGTGAAACCTTAATCTGCTTAGGGTTATCGAAAGAAAATCTCTGATAAATAACTGGCTGATTCTTTGATGATGTCTTGTTTGGGATTATGGAAAACCTAACTTGTCAGGGTTGAATGTTAATGTCTAAAATCCCGATCCTTTGAAGTTTTGGTAATTTAGGGTTTTCTATGTTCTTCTATTGAAACCCTAGCTCATTAGGGTTTGGTGGAATATGTAAGTAAGACCCTTATAATGTCTTAGAAATGATTTCCTTGGGATGTGTGTGTTTGTCTGATCAAATCCTAGTCTAATCAAGTTTGTTATATGTCTAACTCTTATTGATGTTTGTGAAGTTGGGTTTGACTAACACATGATATGAAATACCTATGCATGATGATGAAGTCCTAGATGTATGAGTTGACCTGTTTGTCAGTGGTCATGAGTCATAAGGTTTGGAACTAAACCCTAGTTCAAGTTTGTTTCTCTAGGATGGTAGTATTTTTGAATTCTAGGGTTTTAGAGTTAAGCGTTAGTAGAAGTGAAAATCTCTGATGAATGATGAAAATGTGATAATTTGAGATTTGTTTAAAATTTTTGAAATCTGAGTTTTAGTTATGATGGGTGTTTGATTGTTTGAGAAAATCTAAGGTTTGCAAAAAACCCTAGTGGAAGCTAGTCTTGTTGTTGATTGAGCTATGATTGAATCTGATTTGTTAAATTTTATGTATGAAATCTAGTGGGAAGTCTAACATATGAATTCTAAAAGTTGTTAGATACTTTGTAGATCTATATTTGTTTGAATCGTTTCTAGGGTTTACTATATGTTGTAGTAGGGCATGCCATACCTTTGGAAGAAAAATTGAAACCCTATATATAATGAAAATGGCTATGATGAAATAGTCTAGGGTTTGTGATAAAGTCCCTAGAAAGATGTTGAAGAATACGTGTCTCTTGTTTGTGAGTTTGGGCATCTGATATATATAAAATTGAATGCTTCCATGATTTTGATATGGTTAACTTTATTCTTCTATAGATTTGGTTGTACTTGCCATCTAAGTTGTGCAGGGAAGTGATCTTCAAGATAATGAACATGTTTGTAAAGAAAAGTTGATGTGATAAGCATGATGTGAATGGTAATGGTAATGATAACTCTGATGAGAAGGATGGAAGCCATGAAAGGTTCTCCGATGTCGTAAAGAAGAAGTAGAACTCCCTAAGTTAAGAGGGAACCTGGATGAAATATCCCTAGGTTAAGAGGGAGCTTGAATGAAAGAAATATCCCTAGATTGAGAAGGAGTTTAGATGAAAGAAATCTCCTTAGGATAAGAGGATGGTTGAGAATATTCTTTGTACAAGAATGATAGATCCTCTCTGATTAAGAGGGAGTGACATATATGATTCTCTACTTCATGTGTCATGAACTAGCTATGTTGCAGGAAACGTGGGGGGAGGCCTGTTTTCGGCTGGAAACTGGGACAAAACGCGGAAACGCGTTTGGTACGGCCGTGAAACGCGTTTCACGACCGTACAACCCACGTTTCCAAAAAATCTTGTCCTTTTTTTATAATTTATTTTTTAATTGTTTTTAGGTTATCTAGTGGGTTCTAGAAGCCTGTCTAAACTTATAAAAGAGAAGTTTGTCTCATTCTCTCATCACACTATTCAGCAAGTCGTTTCTCTTGGAGACTGACAGTTGTTTCAACTAGGGTGTTTTGAGCAGTGAGCAAAGTGGATTTTAGCAGCAGGAGAAAGAGATTTCAGCAGCAAGAGAAAGAGATTTCAGCAACAGATTTCAGCAGCCGCAGATTTGGCTCAGCGACAACCATATTTCTCTTCTCTTTTCTGGCATTTTGGGGTAGTTTCAGCCACAAAAAATTAATTTGAGTAAGCCACATTCATTTTGTTAGTTTTTTCTTACTATTTCTTCAATTTTTTTAGGGTTTATGCAGCCAAAAATATGAAATACGTTTTTTATTTATAGATTTGTTTTTTAAATTTATTTTTGCAGCAGATTTGGCTTAGCTACAACCACATTTCTCTTCTTTTCTGGCATTTTAGGATAGTTTCAGCCATAGAAAATTAATTTGGGTAAGCCACATTCATTTTGTTAGTTTTTTCTTACTATTTCTTCAATTTTTCTAGGGTTTATGCAACCAGAAATATGAAATACGTTTTTTATTTATAGATTTGTTTTTTAAATTTATTTTTGCAGCAATGGCTTCCAGCCAA
>APFE030190084.1:6675-18119 GCA_000404065.3 Pinus taeda
TTGGAGCATTGTAGCAGGTAGCAGCCTGCGTACTAGTAAATGGATCGGCTAGTACAAGAGCAAAGGGGGTTGTAGCTCCCGTACTGGTATAAGACTTCACCAGTACAAATATTGTAAAAGGATTTTCTTATTAAGAAGAAGATTGAGATGACTTGCAGCAGGTGGTTTTCTCCCGCATTGGGTTTCCACCTTATATCATGGTGTTCATGTGTGTGCCTTATGTGTGATGATCTATTCTATGTTACTGCATCTGTTAATTGATAATATGGTTGATAATGTCTAATGCACTCATTGAAGATCAATTAACTTAATCGTAAGAAGTTGTGGAAGTAGCATATATGAATCTGGTTATGGAAATGGAAAAGTTTTATTAATGTGATAATACTGATTCACCCCCCCCTCTCAGTATTATTTCCAACACCAGGGCGTTCAACAGGGTTATGGAAGTTCAAGATGGCAGGGTGATAAATTTTTGTCTTCTTTCCTTGACCAAAGGAACCTATGATAAATCTATATTATTTTCCCAAGAATACCTTTCGGGATATTGGCTAATGTGGCCTATAAAGGTGGAATAGCTTCAATGATGGATTTTATCAGCATGGGTCTTTCAAATCTAGAGAGCCAACGAAATATCCAGACTGATATCCTTTGTTTTATTCTTTTTATTAGCCAGCTCCAATAATTTTTCGTCTTTAAGAATAAACCAAAATATTTCAATACATATGTTATTTCCCTAATTTGGGAATTTAGAAGTGTAGAGTACCGCTACCTCTCATCCTCCTCCATTTCGTAGAAGAAGATGTGGGATTTCCCCCTATTTATAAATATTCTCATGGCCTCAAAGAATGATCACAAAGACATATTCAAGGCCTCCAGATTTCTAAAGAAGCATTCACGAAAACAATGATATCTCCTAAAATTAACAGATGTGATAGTATGCATTAAGGCCCTAGAGAGATACCTTCAATTTTTTTATGGGAGAAGGAAATCTTTGGAAGATGACGAAATGCCACCGATAGAAATAGAAATGGGGAGATAAATTAGCCTTGTCTCTAGCCTTATTTTGCAATAAATAAGTGGGAGGTTCCTTTGTTGAATAGAAGAGCAAAAGAAGATGAGGAGATCCAGCCCATGACCCATGCAACAAAGGGCTATGCTTTTCATCCTCCTCTCTTTTTCCCAATCCAGGAGAATATTTCTCTTCTACACATCCAAAGATTTGACTTCCTAGAGCTAGAAATTGGTGTGCATATTGAACCCTTCCCCTTCAAGAGTGGCTCTGAGCTTGGCTTCTGTGTCATTTAGTGATCTTGTCTCTTGTTCTCTATTTTTCTTTTCTAAAGATATGGCTACATCAGTTTCCTACCTAGATTTTTTTGAACTTTAATGGGAAGTGACACTCTTTCACTTCCATCATAGGGTATCCATATGGATTGACTAACTTATCGAAAAGAAGTATCCTAAAACTACTGAGGATTCAACTTGAAAGGTATATCTAGTTTTGGAATGGTTAGAGCTCATTCAAAGAGAATGGAACAATGGTCCGAATTTCCCCAAGATTTAATCCACTAGCTTATCCTGAAATTTCCTTCTAGCCAACCTTTCAAAATGTGAAGCCTATTGATTCCTTTATTGATTTCATTCTCAGTTGCCTTTTTCTTTCACCAAGTTGGGAGGAATTTGGTGGGATAGATGTCCAAGAGCCCAATTTAGTGTCATTTTTGTAGAAGTAAGTTCGTTAAAGGGTTGATTTTTGTAGTAGGGTCCAAAATATCCCTCTACTGCTGGGAGAAATTTAAATCCCATCCTAAAATCACCAAGTTGGACAATATATTTTCTTGGCATAAAATATTTTCCCACAAATGTTCCCTATCCTAATAATGTCCATAAAAATTTAGGAATAAGAAAGAATAATCAAAGTCCTGTGAGATAAATTCCAAAAGTAGAACATTTCATAATGGCCAAGCCATTTGTTTCTTCGATTTAAAATATGGCCTCTTGATCTCCCATATGCATTGAGGGAAAACATCTACCATTCCAGGAATATTATATATAGTAGTCACATTTCTTGGGTCCATCATGGATTCATAGATGAAAATTACATGGGATGAGTGCAAATCTATCATACACCTCAAAGCCAATTTTTTCATAGGGAAAGCTAGAACATGGGAATCGAAGGAGAGAATTTTTATGAGGCACCCACTTCGGGGGTCGATGCTTTAAGAGACCTATCTAGGAAGAATTGTCTCCCTACCCTAATTTCTTCTTGTGCTTCTTTCTAGGCATATGAAAAATATGAGTACAAAACTCTCCTTAAAACATTAGAAAGTGAAGGTAGAGAACCATGATAATACCTTGAATCCAAACACGAAGAGAAATATGAGTACAAAACTCTCCTTAAAACATTAGAAAGTGAAGGTATAGAACCATGATAATACCTTGAATCCAAGCTCGAAGAGTGTTTTTCATGTGGGTTAAGGCTATATCTAGTATTATATCAAGGAGGGGAATGTGGCCAAGGGAGAATATGAGGGGAACACTTTGAACTATGAAGCGACAACTGGGATGGGGGATGTAGTGAATTATTTCTCAATGATAAAATAGGGAACATGTGACTAAGACTTTAGAGGGGAGGATTTTCAAACCCAAATTCATTAATAATATTAAGGAAAATTGAATTTTATAGAAAAGAAAGGCAAGTTGGGAAATCAAGGACATATCTAAGGTTGTCGAAGTTTGTGTTGTACCTCGCTCTGTAGAAGTACCTACTACTGCTACTTCCACATTATCAAAATCTAACTTTACCTCCATCCCTACTATTTATAATGTCGTTACATGGTTATTGAGTGGTATGAAAAGAGAAGAAGATGGCTTCTTGATCCATTTATTCTTTTTATGTGTCATCAGAAAATTAAAACCCATAAGACCATAACAGTGACAATGGATAGATCTAAATGAAACTCCCTCGTAATCCAACAGTTGCTTAACCATCTTGTTGCCAAGATAATAGTGAAGGTGTATGCCAAACCCATGACCAAATTTAACCTGACCAAAATCGATGTCATACGTATATAATTAGTGGTATGAAAGGATTCATTTGCCTCAAAGAAAAAACAAAATTTATTTCCAATATTTTTTAATACATCCATTGACCAAAGAACTAAGGGGAGGCTAGGGAGTCTCACCCATATTGGAATGATCTCCATTTTTTCGACACGAGCATGAAATTCCAAGTTGCAATTTTTTAAAAATAGGGCATGTGAGCCCCAAAACTAGTAACCTTGAGGTAATTTTTGCACATCATCTCTTGAACGAGTTATCCAAGGCATACACCCCTTCATGATAATCACTCTTTACAGGAAATAACCAAAGAGAGTAGTGAAATTTTGTTAAGTTTATTGTCTAAGCTACTCAAATATGATATGCTTACTCACAAACCCACCTATGACTCCATCCAACTCCATTTTTTAACACTTATTTATCTATATCTCTTTGCTAAAAATAAGTTGGTTTCTATTGAAAGGTGCATTAATCAAAGTGGCTCATGGAGACACTAAAAAATACTACCATTGAATTGTCTCTTCACTACTCATAGCCTCAAAGGTTAGCAAATTTTTTACAAAGCCTAATGTCGAGGGATCCAAAGGGGGCGACCAAGAAAGGATGGCATGAGAGTTGTCCTAGAGGTGGAAAGCAAGAATGGTCAATGGGGAGGTAGTGCCTTGGGGAGGGATTAATACCCCCTCCGAGATCATGGATCTTGATCTATGTTTTTTGGTAGACCTCAACTGATATGAAAGCTTGGATTGCAGTACCTCAACTCACTTCATTGAGTTGGAAGGGGAGCCCATTATAACAACCTAGGATGGAGGCGAATACAAATAATTGAGGATGCCTAGGGAGGGATATAAGAGGTCAAAGGAAACACTGTCAGTGGGCCCTGCACTACACTTGGAGAGGAAAAACAACAATTAAAATAAGATTTCTATATGTTAATACCTTCTAAATGATTAGCAGAGTATTCTACCAGATCTTCCTCCAAAGAGTGATCCATTTGGAGGAAAGACGTGACTTCAAATTGAACGGGGAAGTCCTAAGCTTTAAAATATACATATAAAAAATTAATATAATGAAAAATTAGAAAATGAAATGAGAAAAATAATAAAAATAAAAGGAGAGTGGTAGAACTATATAAAAAAATTAAATTAATAAATAGTTAAGAATGTTTATGTGCTGTGCTGCGCGCAATGTTTTGTGTAGATTTTCTCCACCCTATTCTTTCCTTTAAAATATTCAATTAATATATTTAATTTAAATTATTTTATTTTGAATATATATATAATTTTAGTTTTATGTTTTAATTATAATTTTAAAGATATATTAAGAGCTTATAAATGTATTTATTATTCTTTTTTTTTTATTGTTTAATTAGTGTTATTTATTTGTTTTTTATCTGTAATACACACTGCATTTAACATTCAATTTTTCCTTTGTGTTTAATTTGTTTCACCAAATCTTGCCCCTTCCATAGTGTAGCATTTGATTTTTTTTTTTCAAATATTATTAAATGTTTATTAGTAAAAGATGTTTGAGGTTTATTATGGCTTTTATGATCATTTTTATTAGCCTATTTTTTGTTTTAATTTTTATTCTTGTTTATTTATATTTAATTTTTTATTTTTTCCCTTTTTATAATTGAATTGTTCCATAAATGTAGTTTTTCAATTTACAAAATTTAACGAGAAAATATAATTATCATTTTTTTCCCAATAATATATTTTTGTTTGTAGTTATACTTTTTATTTGGCTGTTTTTTTTTTGTCTTTCTATGTTTTTTTTTCTCTATTTTCAATTCCAATTTTCCATTAATCATAGTTTTTTTCTTGTTAATTTTTAATTTGACTTTGTTTTTTTCCCTTCACATTTCTATAACATTCTTTCCCTCAAAGCAACAACTATACAATAAAACTTCCATTTCAATTAATATAATTAAATTGGTAAAAAATAATTCTATAAATAAGAAATTAATAAAATTAAAACAAAAATTTAGTGTACTTTTTTCTGGTTGTCTTATATATACACATCACATTCTTCATTCTACATAAATCTAAAAGACCTCTTGCCATTATTGTTTGCCTCAAAATATCATATATTCGGAAAATGACAACTTGTGAAGTTAAAGTTGGCAATGTAATTCCTCTTATTATTGTGTTGAAGTTAAAGTTGGCAATGTAATTCCTCTTATTATTGTGTTATTATTATTCCACATAGTTGTTATAGATGTTATAATTGATACATGTGAGAATATATATTTTTTTTAAACTTCATATTTAATATATTCATATTTTTATGTATATTTCTATATTATATGTTTAAAAAAAATAAAAATTAACATATTCATATTTTCATCTGTATTGATGAGGATTTAGTTGTGTCCACGTGTGGTTATTTATATTTCATTTGAAATATCTCCTCATCGACCTTTCCAAAATTATAAAGTAGTAGATACCTACAAAAAATATCATATAAGCATGGTGTGCATTACAAATCAGTTCAACAGGATTTTTTGCTACACAAGTCGACATCAACAAGCTCACCCCTTTCAATATTATATGAGCTACCACTACTTATTGGCACTAATATGATTATTATAATCAATTTATATAATAATTATTTGTATACTGACTTGTCTTCAAAGTAGTTTGTTTTATAGAAAATTCTAGCTCTCATTTGAAAAATGGCATTGTGGACATTGGAAATTCCATGGGACAGTCATGGGTTGATTGGAAATTTTTCAATCCATCTTATTCATCATACATTGTTGAAATTATGCATAATTTTTCAATTAGAAAATGTGCCTTACTAGCTAGAAATGTTAAGAAATGTAACTAGTTCCAATCTTCATAATTGTTGCACTCATTTCAATATGCATCCTATGTAACAAACAAGAAAAGAAGAAGGAAAAGTTATCATTGTTAAAGCATGACTTTCATGCTCATTATTGATGGTATTTTAGATAAAATAATTCTCTTCATGCTTCTAGGGTTTATTAGGTCTTAGGATTTATTGTTACGAGTCAATGGAGTCAACATCATGTTTATAAGACCTTTTCATGCCATTTTTAATTTCAAAAATAACCAATTTTTAGTCTAGAAAGATCAAAATCTCCAAGAGTACAAGTTGGCCCTGGGATCCTCAAGTCTTACTAAAAGGAGGTAATTTGACCCATACAGGATGATATGTAAAGAGATTTTCGACTTCATTTGGAAGCACACTCACTCACAAGTTTGACTATCAAGAAAGAGTTTGATCTGTAGCTAGGAAGGAGAGAAAAATGAGAACGAAAGTCTGGAAGAAGTTGGGGGATTGAAATATCTCTTTTTGGGGCTCTATCTCTCTCACACATGTGAAATTCTAGGGTTTCTAGGTTGCGAGAGGAGGCTAAAGTTGTTGGGTCAAGTTCGAGTAGGACAGAATACAAAAATGAGTAGCTGGAAGGAAGGAAACGATGTCTATACCTTGTTGACTTTAGGAAGGGTTGTCTTGCTCCTGTAAGGTCCCAAAAGGAGGTCAAATTAGGATTTCTTTAGGAGTTTGAGGGCTGACATTGTAGGTTGAAGTTGTAGGTTGAGTAGCCGTGTAATAGCTAGCATATCAAAGTTGCAGTGTGTAGCAGTTTGGTGCAGATACAAGAAATACTTGAGGAAGGGTTGAATTGGTACTAGGAGAAGGTATTGGTCTAGGGGTTGGTTATTTGTATCTCATTTGAAGAAGATTCTAAGAAGATAAGAGTTTTTTGGTTTTTCCCTTGAAGGGTTATTTTATGGTTGTGAGCCTCATATGTGCCATCTTTTGTTGTTGTTGCTTCTTGATATTGCTTGATGAAAAAATATAACTAAAGGAACATAAATACGGTAACTAAGATTCATAAGAAAGTATCAAGGTTAAGGAAAATAAGCTTTATAAGCTACCATTTTACATTTTCTAACATGGTATGAGAGTTAAGGTGAGCAAGGAAGGAAACTTGATGGAGAGTAATCAAAATTGTTAATTAAGGGTTATAAAGCTCTCAAGGCCTTAAAAAAGAAGATCATCTCTTCAAGGGGCCTGGTTAAAGGATCCTTGATATGATACCTTCTAATATAGGGTTTCTACATTGAATAATATCAAATCTACATCCATCTTGCAAGGATGGCATTGATCTCAGAAAAAGGAATTCCATTAACATTAATATTAGAAGTTCGTGGGTGAGGAAACATAGGGAACATCTTCTAAGCGAGCCATCAAGAAATATCCAAGGATCTTGAAGACATCAAGAAGGTTGGAGATATTATTCATGTAAGTATTGTTGGTTTCTATAAGGTGTCTTTAAAAACTCCTAATTGCCTCACATTAATCATCAACCTAGGTACGTCTTTCTGTTTGAAGAGTGTACACAATATGTGAAAATGCTATATCTATGGATAGTAATGATTTGACATAATTTATTAAATTCAATACAAGACTAAATGAATTAAATCATAAATCTCAAGGTTGTAACTTCGGGGAAAATAATATATCTAAGCATCAAAACTCAACCTTAATCATAGACAAAACTCAATCTTTAATCAAGAGATTCTAATTGCAATTGAGTCAACTTTTGAGTGCCTGTAGCAATAATAGAGCTCTTCTAGCTGATTCTAAACTACTACGGAGGAATAAAACATTCAATTCAATCAATCATGCTTCTATCTTTTAATGAAACAAAAATAACTCTCTTCTAATGAATAATTCAATCCACAACATAAGTAAATGAAATCGGTTGGTAGAATTAAGAAGCAATGAAATACATACACAAATTCCACACCAATGAAAGTAAATCGTTTGTAAAATTGTAAAGCAAAGAAATTAAACTTGCGGTAAGGAAAAAGTAAAAACACAGGAAACAACAGTGGAATCCACCAGTGACGGGCCCAAGCCGCTAGATAATACTGCTTAACTACTTCAGAATATCATGAGGGAACAACCACTCAATTCATTTATTAATCATCAAATTTAAATGTCATTACAATGCATTGTCTTCTTCAAAATTACACTTCGTATATATGAAATTACCCCTTTCAAAATGGTGAGAAGTTCCCTTTTATAATCAAGAAGTAAAAGAGATCAACGTGATCCCTCAGGATTAGGAGATCCTTAGTGATTCGCAACTAAATGCTATTATCGGACAACATTTCGACTTGCGCTGATCCTCTTGATCTATTCCTTGATTTGTCTGCATAAGATGTGCTACTTTTCCTCTGTTTAGCATTTTGTTTCCATCTTCTGAACAATAACTATCCCCTTTGCCAATTTCTACATAAAACAATGAAAGTTAGCTTTGCTTAGTCGAATTGTATCAAAAGAAATTTTATTCATTTCTCATCGAAGTTTTATCAACATCTTACTATATTAGGGAAAAAATGCATAAAGAAAGAAGGAAAAAGATAGTGTAAGTAAGAGTAAGCTAGAAAACTTGTTTCTTTATCAGACCTAAAACCATGATGTTGTATCAAACTGGCAAAGTCTGTTTCTTCCTATCCTTTAGGCAACTCATAGTCAAAATGATATCCTTCAGGAGGGTACCAAATAACAGGGCTCCTGTATCAACATCCCAACCAATATGGTCCTTCTCTTAGGATAATATTACTGTATGTGACCAAACAGCCTACAACAACTTTGAAGTTCCCATAGTTAAATGGTTCTCTTTTCTTGACACTATTAGTTGAAATTGTACATCTCATCTTGGATGCAATCAAGGATATTTCCTAAATGGAGAGGAAATATGCCCTTCTTGTCTGCACAATTTCCTTAGGTATAGGTCCCAAAATCTTAATTACGCCCTCTTGTGTCATAAGCCTTTTGTGCTTAATAAACAATTGCAAAGAGTGAGTAGGCTTACTTCTTACCCATAAATCCATTTCATGTTCTTTTCTCTGGAAAGAGTTATAGGCCTTAAGCCACTTAAGTTGATTAATTGTGAAGGAAATAAAAGCTTGAAATTGAACATCCCCAAAAATAGGGATAGGATTCTTATCTACCTATTCTTCTAATATAGGAGGGAATTTGACCCATAGAGGACGATATGTAAAGAGATTTTCGACTTCATTTGGAAACACAATCACTCACAAGTTTGGCTATCAAGAAAGAGTTTGATCTGTACCTGGGAAGGAGAGAAAAAGGAGAACAAAAGTCTGGAAGAAGTTGGGAGATTGAAAAACATTTTTTTGGGGCTCTATCTCTCTCACACGTGTGAAATTCTAGGGTTTCTGGGTTGTAGGAAGAGGCTTAAGTTGTTGGGTCAAGTTCTAGTAGGACAAAATACAAAAATGAGTAGCTGGAAGGAAGGAAACGATGTCTATACCTTGTTGACTTTAGGAAGGGTTGTCTTGCTCTTGTAAGGTCCCAAAAGGAGGTCAAATTAGGATTCCTTTAGGAGTTTGAGTGCCAAAGTTGTAGGTTGAAGTTGCAGGTCGAGTAGCCATGTAATAGCTAGCATATCGAAGTTGCAGTGTGTAGCAGTTTGGTGCAGATACAAGAAATACTTGAGGAAGGGCTGACTTGGTAATGGGAGAAGGTATTGGGTATTTGTATCTCATTTGAAGAATATTCTAAGAAGATAACAGTTTTTTGTTTTTTCCCTTGGAGGTTTTTTTCGCGGGTGAGAGCCTACATCTATGCCATATTTTGTTGTTGTTGCTTCTTGATATTGTTTGATGAGAAAATATTACTAAAGGAACATAAATAAGGTAACTAAGATTCATAAGAAAGTATCAAGGTTAAGGAAAATAAGTTTTATAAGCTACCATTTTACATTTTCTAACACGGTATGAGAGCTAAGGTGAGCAAAGAGGGAACTTGATGGAGAGTAATTAGAATTGTTGATTAAGAGATATAAATCTCTCAAGGCCTTAAACGAGAAGATCATCTCTTCAAGGGGCCTAGTTAAAGGATCCTTGATATGATACCTTCTAATATAGGGTTTCTACATTAAATAATATCAAATCTACATCCATCTTGCAAGTCGGGCATTGATCTCAGAAAAAGGAATTCCATTAACATTAATATTAGAAGTTCGTGGTGGAGGAATCATAAGGAACATGTTTTAAGGGAACCATCAATAAATCTCCAAAGATCTTGAAGACATCAAGAAGGTTGGAGATATTATTCATGTAAGTATTGTTGGTTGGTATAAGCTGTCTTTAAAAACTCTTAATTGCCTCACATTAATCATCAACCTAGGCACGTCCTTTTGTTCCAAGAGTGTACACAATATGTGCAAATGCTATATATATGGAGAGTAATGATTTGACATAATTTATTAAATTCAATACAAGAGCAAACGAATTAAATCATAAATCTCAAGCTTGTAACTTCGGGGAAAATAATCTATCTAAGCATCAATGACGCTTCTATCTTTTAATGAACCATAAATAACTCTCTTCTAATGATTAATTCAATCCACAACATAAGTAAATGAAATCAATTGGTAGAATTAAGAAGCAATGAAATACATACATGAATTCCACAACAATGAAAGTAAATCGTTTGTAAAACTGTAAAGCAGAGAAAATTAAACTTGTGATAAAGGAAAAAGTAAAAACACAGGCAATAACAGTGGAATCCACCAGTGATGGGCCCAAGCCACTAGATAATACTACTTAACTACTTCAGAATATCATGAGGGAACAACCACTAAATTCATGTATTAATCATTGAATTCAAATGTCATTACAATGCATTGTCTTCTTCAAAATTACACTTCGTATATATGAAATTACCCCTTTCAAAATGGCGAGAAGTTCCCTTTTATAATCAAGAAGTAAAAGAGATCAATGTGATTCCTCAGGATTAGGAGATCCTCAGCAATTCACAACTAAATGCTATTATCGGACAACATTTCGACTTGCGTTGATCCTCTTGATCTATTCCTTGATTCATTTGCATAAGACATGCTCCTTTTCCTCTGTTTAGCATTTGTTGTTCTATCTTCTGAACAACAACTATTCCCTTTGCCAATTTTTGCATAAAACAATGAAAGTTAGATTTGCTTAGTCGAACCATATCAAAAGCAATTTTATTCATTTCTCATCGCAGTTTTATCATCATCTTACTATATCAGGGCACAAATGCATAAAGAAAGAAGGAAAAAGATAGTGTAAACAAGAGTAAACTTATAGCCATTTTACAGCCCAACATACTCCCCTGCTTACCTTGTTTCAAGCCCTCATGAAAAAAAAGTAGTTCCTATGTAGTGCAGTTAAAGAGTAAGCTGGAAAACTTGTTTCTTTATTAGACCTAAAGCCCTGATGTTGTATCAAACTTGCAAAGGCTGTTTCTTCCTGTCCTTCAAGAAACTCATAGTCAAAACGATATCCTTCAGGAGGGTACCAAATAACAGGGCTCCTGTATCGACATCCCAACCA